>ML263517.1:0-23078 GCA_005239495.1 Nicotiana undulata
ACCTTGAAGGATTTATGAAATTTGTAAGAGATACAATGTAAACTAATATGTAACTTGTATTTTTGGCACATCTTCATTAGTTTTTTTTTCCTTTTAATGGTGGTATTAGCACCTTGTTATGCTCATTCCATTGGGGGGAGGAAGACTAAGAAAGATATTGCCATTTTTTGTTAATGTCATAATAATAAAAATTATAACGCATTCCCTTGAATATCTCTTTACAATTGTTTTGTGTTTAAATTTGAATTACAACATAATAATATAATTTACAAGAAATTGCCTTAGATAATAACATTTCAAAAAAAAATAGCCCGTTAGGCCCATATGGGTCGGCTACCCCCATTAGGCCCATTTAGCTCAGGACCGGTTGGGCCCAGCCCGTTTAGGCCCGGGCTCGGGCCGGATTACAGCCTTACCGGGAGATACCGAATATGTTCTGAGCGAAGTTCACGAGGGCACTTATGGAAATCATTCAGGTGCCAAATCACTGGTCCAAAAGGTAATCAAAGCCGGTATTACTTGATCGACATGGAAAAAGATGCGAAAGAGTTTGTTCGAAAATGTGACAAATGCCAAAGACTTGCACCGATGATTCACCAACCTCGGGAACTGCTACATTCGGTGTTGTCACTGTGGCCATTCATGAAGTGGGGAATGGACATCGTTGGCCCTCTTCCATGGGCACCAGGTAAAGCTCAATTTATTTTATTTATGACTGACTATTTTTCTAAGTGGGTTGAAGCACAAGCCTCGAGAAAGTTAGGGAGAAGGAAGTCATTGACTTCATTTGGGATTACATCATATGTCGATTCGGGATGCCATCCGAAATTGTGTGTGATAACGGAAAACAGTTCATCGGCAGCAAAGTAACTAAATTTCTTGAGGGTCACAATATCAAAAGAATCCTATCAACACCTTATCATCTAGCAGGAACGGGCAAGCTGAATTGACCAATAAAACCGTCATCCAAAATCTTAAGAAGAGGCTAACCGGCGCCAAAGGAAAGTGGAAGGAAATCCTACCCGAAGTTCTTTGGGCATACCGCACAACCTCGAAGTCCAGTACCGGGGCTACCCCATTCTCATTAGCTTATGGCGCCGAAGCTCTAATATTGGTCGTAGTCAAAGAGCCGAGTGTCAGGTTCTGATATGCAAAAAAAGAATCAAATGACGAGGCCATGAATACGAGCCTAGAACTATTGGATGAAAGGCGTGAAGCCGCCCTCGTCCGATTGGCAGCCCAAAAACAATGGATTGAGAGATACTACAATCGAAGAGATAGACAGATAATGGAGCACTAGCTAAGATGGTACCTCATGCTCCCAGGAATTAAAGAAGTACTGTCAGTGATTTCCTTATTGATGGAAAATGCGGACAAGATTAGGGAAGCAATCCCAGAACACCTGGCTCAACAGATCAGGCATATTAAAATTGGAGAACTTGATCAACAAGATTATGCAATATGGAAAGACACTAATGATGGGAAATACTCTAGCAAGTCGGCATGGTCGGTAGTTAGACGTAGCAAGCAAAAGAATCCGGAGTTGAATAAAGTGTGACGCAAATCCATTCCATTTAAAATCGCATTCCTGGTGTGGAGACTTTACTTATGGAAGTTACCTTTCGATGAAGTGATTGCAAATTTTGGGAATCACATGGTATCCAGATGTTTTTGCTGTCAAAGAACACAATGTGATTCCATCTAACATACCTTTATAGAGGGTGAGGCTGTCGGTCATGTGTTGAAATATTTTGGAGGGCCTTTGGTATCACCCATCATAATTGGGATATTAGAATAGTGCTCAAATAGTGGTAGGATATAAAGCCTAAGAATGAAGTACACGGGCTAGTTCTTCAAGCTATGCCGGTGATTATCAGTTGGGAAATATGGAGGAACTGGACTTCTTGCAAATTTTGTGATTAAAAAAAAAAATGTTAGAGTTAAAATGGAACAACAGATTGTTTGGATTATTAAAGCTACTCTACAAACTGCCTTCCCAAAAATTTAACTTTCTGGAACTTGGATCCCTATCTGTGACATGGTGGAGAGGTTGAAGCCAATAGTGATTTGGAGGCAAGTAAATTGGATTAAACATTTACCAGATATGTTAAAGGTCAATGTTGATGGAAGTTATGTTGTGGAAACTGGCAGAGGTGGTACAGGAGGTGTGGCAAAAAATGAGAATGGAGATCTAATCATGGCCTTCTCAGTCCCTGTTCAATCAAAAAGCAAAAATGTAGCAGAGGTTGCTGCTAAATATGGAGGAGAATGGTGCATACAGAATAGGTTCAATAGATTCAGCCTAGAGATGGACTCTCTGATCATCACTAATATGCTCCTTAATATGGATTCTAGTAACCTTAAGCTCGGAAAACTGATCAGACACACTTCTAAGATCGTTCAAGAAGCACATGTGAAAATTTCACACTGTTACAGAGAAGCCAATCAAGTGGCAGACTTTCTTGCTAAGATGGCTTCCTCAAGTGGAACTAGAGCCTTTTATCACTCTTTTCAACAACTTCCGAAAGAGGTGAAAGGATTTTTCAACTTGACAAATGGCAGTTACCTAACATAAGAAGAAGATATGACAAAGCTAATTTTTTTGTTAGTTGAATTATACTTAGGAGATATGGAAGTGTTTTTATATAGTGAAGTCTCTTCCATATTATCTTTTGGAGATTGTATGTAACAGTCTTGTAAGTAATGCTTTGGAGGTTAGGTTTGTGCCCTGCTCCTCCCTTTGTACTCTGTAGCTTTTGTATGGACAAGGTAGGGGTCAAGCCAAATCCCCCACATCAACGGCATTCTGCCTTGATGATGGCTTTAAAAAAAAAGTAAATAGGTGCATCCGTGCATGAACAAACACTTCAACAAAGCCACAACAGTTCATTTGAATAAAAGAAATTTATTTTCATATACAAGATCACACTTTCTGATCAAATCCACACAACCCCAGCAGAAATTACAAACAAATGACAAATTGACAAACAAAGGAACAGTACAACAGAAATGAAAAGGGTAACCCATAATGGCAGCCCATTGAATGATACCAAGTGTTGGCAGCAAACAAATGGCATCAAGATTTACTGAGACAACAGACAGCCCATCTAACTTCTCCCAACGGATCTTCACAATACATTTTCAGGTTTCTTTACCTTAACTATAAGGAAAAGAGACCCTACCACCTCACATGACTTCACCAAAAACAAGAAGCTGGCTGTATTTGTCTCCTGACTTCTATTATAGGTTATTTTGCTTTGTCATATTTATTTATTCCTACTTTTAATCATTCTTAAAGGGAAGCTACTTCTTGGAGCACCTGTGTACAGCTTCAAATACAAGGTGGGGAATTGAATTGTCTTCCCCTGATTAGGAGGATGCCTTGGTGACATCTTTGGTAGATCTGTTGTATTTCATGTGGCTCTTAACCAGCTGCCCAGCTGAGATAGCTGACATGAGGGATAGCTCCCCAGCAAGAACAGAACCAGCTACTATTGTGGCCAAGAGTCTTGCATTTGACCCTGGTGCCTCTCTGTTTGCTCCTTTCACTCCCAATAAGTTCAAGCAAGCTGACTGAGAAGCAAGTTGAGTTCCACCTCCAACAGTACCAACCTGTATATCCCATTAAATACACAATAAATATAACAAGAAATCGAAAGATTCCAGAGTAACACTTTAAATTGAACTGAGGACAGGTGACATGTATGAGATTGTCTATATATATACAAGTGATCATAAAAATCTCTGATAGAGGACTCTGTTGTAACGTGAAAAGAAAAGGGTCCCAAAGACTAACACCAAATTGAAGATTCTGGTACCACCTGACCTGCTTCAGACTACAGAATTGTTCACAATATTAAATGTTTCTGCAACCTTCCATTATCTTGTTTTTCCTTTAGAGTGATTCAACTACTAAATTGAGATTTGAAGAATCCTTTCACTATCTTTTTCTATCAAAGTGATTCAACATTTTGAGATTAGAAGAATCCAAAGCTGCACCAGGATGCACTACCTTAGAAAGCACTATATCACGACTAAATCAATTTAATCTGGACCTCTGTAATGTTTTCTCTTTTGCATAAAACTCATTCGCATTGACGATTTAGAAAAAAGGATGACAGAATCAGAAATTTGTACTAAAAAAAATATTAATCACATACCTCAATGGAAGGCATTGTAACAGAAACATGGAGGTCCTTGCCATCATTTACAGCCTCCATCATAGTGATACAATGAGAGCTCTCTATGTTCTGAGCTGGGTCCTGACCAGTTGCTATATACACAGCTGAGACGATATTGCTGGCATGGGCATTGAAACCACCAAGCGCACCAGCCATGGCAGAGCCAGTAAGATTTTTAAGCATGTTCAGCTCCACAAGAGCAGCAACCTCAGTTTTCAGAACTTTCTTCACCACCTCTTCCGTGATAATTGCCTCACAAACTACAGACTTTCCTCTCCCCTCAATCCAGTTAACTGCTGCTGGCTTCTTGTCCGAGCAAAAGTTCCCTGTCACAGTTGTAGATAACTTCAATTAGACAAACATCTCCATTTCGGTGGGAACAAAAGCGGGTAAAATATTTTGGTGATATTCTTAGGTATTAAAGATCACAGTAATGACAAGTTTTTATTGAAACAAGTTACTCCATATAAATAAGAGTGAAGATACATGTATGGAAACATTTTCTTTGGAGACAATATTTACTACACTCCAAGAAACCAAACGCTAGATAAGAAAACATTTTCCACCCGTGCGAAACACACTTACAATAACCAGAGACTTCTGATAAATTCCATTAGCATTTAACAGAGACCATGCACAGCATAAAAATAAAGTGCATTACATGTTTCATGCAGTGAATATACACCTCTTTTCATGGATTTAATTTACAATAATCATATGAAGTGGTATAATTAAGCTAGCAGTGGGTGTAAAATACGTGGGATATCTTTAATGAAAAACTAAACGGTAGGTGGAATACCAGATATGCCAATCACATCCATGTCGGGATATTCATTCTGGAGGTAATCAAGAACATTTTGTACACCTTTGGACACCATGTTCATTCCCATTGCATCACCAGTGCTACACACAAATCGCATGTACAGATTCTTTCCCGCAATTGCGCATTGAATCCTTTGTAATCTGGCAAATCTGCTTGACCTGCAATATAAATTCAAACGCAAAAATTACATAACCATACAACACAATATTCAAACGCACACTGAGAAATATAATAACGGCATGCACTCACTGGTTGAAAACAGCAGCAAGTGTCTCAAATTTCACAGGATCTTCAACAAAGAACTTCAACTCCGCGGCCCTTTTGGCAGTGCCAAACCTGACACAAGGTGCTCTGGTCATCCCATCGCGGAGCAACACGCTAGTGGCGCCGCCAGAAGCATAGATAGCCTTGCAACCCCTGTTGGTGCTAGCCACTAAACATCCTTCAGTGGTTGCCATTGGCACTGAATACTCTCTCCCGTCGAGCAACAATGGCCCGGCTATTCCAACGGGTATCTGCACGTAACCGACTGGCATCTCACAGCACTGCCCAAGAATGGATTCATAATCAAACCCCTCCAATGGGAGCCCTTCTAGAGACTTCCCCGTAATCCTCTGCAATGCCTCTTTACGAATAGAAGCAGCTCTCTTACAATCACCGAGTTTCGATTCCAAAGAGTACGACGGTATTTTCCCCTGCACCACGGATTTTATGATCTCCTCATCTTCCTCAGAGGCTGCTGGTGTAACCAACGGCGCAGGTTTTTCAGACATAGCTGCGACCTTGGCGGGTTGCGGTGGTACCATTGGGACAATTTGTCTAGCAGGTGGTGGTGGAAGAGCAGTGCAGCCAAGAGTAGTAGCAGGTCCACGACGACTATCTTCTTCCAAAAGAAATTGCTCATCGTTTTCATCCTCAACATCCCAAGAATCATCATTGTTATCCCTGGAAACGAACGACTGAACAAAACCGATCCCGAAGAACCCCAGAAGATAAATCACGGAAGCGATCAACGAAACAATGGCAACTAATTCAGAAAAAGTAACCACGTGGAGAGGAGTGGAGTTCCTGATTTTCTCACGCCACCTGCTGAGAAGATAATACATAACGGAGAAAAACATGGTGAAAAACAACCCATTTGTGAGGTACAAAGGGAGTGGGAGGGCATCGGAGGCAATAAGAAGGGAGTTGTCCTGTTCTTGTTGTTGTTTGTGGGGTTTGAGAGGTTTTTCGCCGGCGGCAAATTCTTTGTTCGGATATGCAGGCTTCTCAGATCTCCGGCGAACGTCCATTTTCACCGGTAAGAGTGCCGCCGGCCGGGAAGTGAAGGGAGAGAAAAGAGGAAGAGGGGAACTGTGGGATTGTTGTGTGTGATTTGAGAAGTATTGTTTGAGTGATGGAGGAATGAATGTGAGGAAAAGAGAAGAAGTAGGAAATGTATTTATAGAGAAAACCGGTTGGCGCGCTGGAGTTTTGGGCCACACGTACCGTGTGCTTCCCCCTCCTTTCTCTTTATGTTACAAACATTAAATAAAAATGTCTTAAATTTGAATTATCTTCTAAGGTGATCAATTATACTTTGATCAAATTATATGTAAGAAAAAAAATATTCTTTTTAAAAAATAGTTTTATATAGTCAAGTTGACTTGTGTTTTGGATAGAAATGTAAGGGTGTTTTGGTACATATGTGGGAAGAGAATAATTCCGAGATAAAATTTGGGATGAACTTTATCTCATGTTTGGTTTGGAATATTTGTTAATATCGGAATAATTCTTATACTAAAATGGTGGAATTAACTATCACATATAGGAGATGGGATAACTAATCTCATGGGATATCAATAATCAAGAATTTAAATTTGGACTATAATACACGACCTATAATTTCACGCACTGAGGAAAGTTTAGCTTTTATACACTATCGCTATAATATTTCATATCATTAGGTTAAAAAGATTTACAATAACATATAACTGTCTATAATATGTTTAATTTAGTAAACTATAAAATGAGATAAATAACATGTTATGTAATACGTAAAAACTGACTGACAAGTGTAAACAAGTTTATATTATTTGTGGGAGAAATTCAAAAATATCAGATTTACAAGTGGTCATTCAAAAATAGTCACAGTTTCAAAAGTAATAGAAATTTAGTCACTTTTTATGTAAAGATAAATCTGAACGAAAAAATCGTTTGAAACCCGAAAAATACTCCTGCATATGTATATTGGAACTCCAGTATATTATATTGGAGTTCCAGCAAAGTATATCGGTCCAGTATATTATGCTGGAAGTTCATACACAGATGCTCGAATCTCCAGTATATTATGCTGGAACTTTTCGCGTGTTGGAGTTCCAGCATAATATGCTGAAAATTCATACACAAATGCACCGAACTCCGGTATATTATGTTGGACCGGTCTCTTTTGTAGCAAAATAGTGGCTAGTTTTTAAAGTGTTAGCAAACGCTGGTTATTTTGAATGACCAGTTCGAAAATTAGCTAGCCCTTGCTATTTTTACATTATTTTCTATATAAGTTGAATCTAATGAGAATAATATTGAGAGAGATAGAGCGATAATTATAACTCCCTTGGTTTTATTTTTTATTGCGGTTTCTTTCTATTGAGAAATTTTTAATATGTTAAAACAGATTCTCAGACTTGTTTTTCTAATTATTAGTTCCAGTTATTATATTAACGGTAATTTATATTATTTTTAGGTCTTCTAATAGCATAACGGTCTACATCGTAAATATATAAAACCGAAATCTATCAAAATATAATAACTAGAGCATGATGTTGGAATATGATATAAGGGTAACATAGGTATATCTGAAGTCCAGAAGGCGTACACAAGTTTTCTCATGAGCATACATTACTTTAGTCCACATAGGACAGCTGACAGCAATTGAAAAGAACAGAAGAGGTATCTTGGCACCTTACTTTGAGAAAAGTTGAATTATTGTTAAACTAAAATCCAATGTACCTGTCGTTGTTTTTCTTTTATTAACCTTATAATAATATTCCCACGCTTATTTTTAATTTGTGTAAGTTGAACAGACTTGACTTTTGATTTTACCACATTGATCTGCAATTTGGTGTTTGATAGTCCATTTATATATCCCAATATAAACTATGTATTGAGTATTAAAGGGAAAAAAATAGTGAAAAATTATTTAAATCCAGTTTTCTCATTTTGATTGGGGTTGTATTGGAGAAAAAGTTTAAGTATATGCCCTATGATAGATCAAAGCTTTGAATTGATGGATATGGTCTCTGTTCCAATCTTGAAAATAAAATTATTAATTTCCTTTCATAAATTTTACTTTGACATAAATCTGAATTCGGAAAGGTGATCGAATATCAAAGAAACGAAAAATAATCTATGCTTAAAAAGGAGCGAAATAAAAATAAAATTAAGGCTACGAAGGGAACAGTGGGAATTTAGGAACCTATTTTTTCCTTGTAGAAACTTTTCATCTTGTTTCGAGTTTCTTCTTTTTTTGGTCTTTTCTTTTTATATCGTGGAGTCGTAAAACAGACCAGTTCATTAGAACTTACAAGTTGAATTCCAAACGACAAAAAACATTTATTTTGGTTCTGCATTATTTAAGACCAATTAACTATATGCTATTGGCTAAAGCACTTGTCATCAATAGTTCATCGCCAGTGTTTCCTGAACCGTTTTGAATAATAAACGTATATATTGAGTTACTTTATTCACTCTAATTTTATTCTTAGATAACCAACTCTGTTATCAAGAAATAAGTAACACATTGCTGAAACAATTGTAATATATAGTTAGAACATATTACCATTGCATCTAAATAAATAAAATTAAAAATATTGTTGGAACTTCATATATTGGCTAAATAAATTTTTTAGCTACGAATAATAAAATTACGACAAAATATTTGCAAATTTAACACGAAAAAAAATGCATAGTTTAAATTAATAGTCATTGCATAATAATAAAAATAAAAATACACAATACTTTTTTCTTTTTGTAGAAAATATTCCATTTGAACTTCATTACTTTAGCTAAATCTTGGCTAAATAAATGGAGTTTCAACTAACTTTTTTAGATTTGGACCGGAAAAAGATAAGAAATACGTAGTTGAAATATATATCCATTGTATTTAAAGAAATACAATTGGGAAAAATATGCAATGTATATTTAAAAAAATAATGAGAAATACAATTGGAACAAATAAATTGTTACATTTGATTATGTGACAATTAATATTTGAAAAAACCTCATTTGGAAGCTAATTTTTTTCTTTTTCTTTCCTCCCACGCCTAAAAGAGAGTGTGTTACACTCTTTGTCATATTAGCATCTGGAGGGTCAAGACTATCAAATTTCCAAGTCCATAAATATTAAAGATCACGTAAAGTTTTAAGATCACGTGAAATTAAATGAGAACTAAACAAAAGTAGCCAAGTATCGACGTCCCGAACATTTCTTCATAAATAATAATTAGGATTTAGGACGTTCAAAGTAGGTTATGCTAGGGATGGGCATAAAATCCGAAAAACCGAATTCCGAACCGAACCCAATTAATTCGGTATTTCGGGTTCGGTTATTTCGGTATTTCGGTCTAATTCGGTATTAAATTTTCGGTATTTCGGTATTTCGGTTCGGTTTTCGGTATTACAATTTTAAAAATTCGGTATACCGAATATACCGAATATACCGAAATTTTAAGTATATATTTTTTTGGACCCTACCTATACTAACACACCTAGTGTCCAACCCAATGTAATTCCCATTTCCCGTCGCCCCAAGCCCAGCCCAATGTAATTCCTAGTTGGTACTTCTTGTGCTTGTTCTAGACTGCTGTGAATCACAGTGAATGTGATGTAGCGTTTGTAGCGTTTATAGAGCTGTTTCTAAATGCAACAGCTTTTGTAGCGTTTTAAGGCATTTTGGGTGTTAGTTCACTTTCTATTATGTTTTAGCTTTAGTAATTACTGCATCTTCTTAATTATTATCGTTTGTTCCTGCCAAAAGATATTTTCTACTCTATGTGCTCTTTTGGCGAAGGGTATAAAGAGGATATTTGCGTTGGTATTCATAAACCGAATACTTTACCGAAACCGTACCGAAACCGTACCGAACCAAAATAATAAATACCGAACCGTACCGAACTAATTTGGTACGGTATTTGGTATACACAATTGATAAACCGAATACCGAAATACCGAACCGAAATTCTTAAATACCGAACCAAAATACCGAATGTCCACCCCTAGGTTATGCCGACCAAATTAATAACATGAAAATTCTTTACACTAAGAACTTTTCATGTAGTCACTATACGATTCCCTTAAAGAATTTATTCGGCGCAAATCTGATTAGGTGAGTCAGCTGACTTCGGAACAAAAGGAAAAATTATTTTAGATACCGAATACGTGACAGTAAAACTTGAACTAGAATTTCGGTTGTTCTGATAATATACTGAATTATATGGTTGTCTCATTTAAAATTTTAAACTGCTAAATATGATACACTTGTATTTTATAATATCATCAGCGTTATACTCAAAAAGAAAATCTTAAAATATTTTTATTCATTTTTTATCCTTCCTAGACTCCACAGTATAAAATAATACTGAATATGTTGTTGTTATTTGCTTCCCGAAGAGTTTTACATGCATGTCCGTCTACCTTTTTTTCTCTTAACAGGAAATAAACTTTTTTATGTAGAGTCTCAACGAGTCATGCTATTTAGGGTAGAATCCAAATTCACTGAAGCATGAATGTAACCTAATGCTACAGGCTAAACTGAATCCAATAATTTTAAGTTAAATGTTCAGGAATTTTAAAGATTACGTCCTATTAAAATCTTGAATCTGCCTGTAGTTGACAAAATGTCCCGTAAAATAAAATAGAATACTAGAATATCAAAAACCACATGAACTGCTGCGCATTGCATCCAAACCTTCCCCTGCAAAGCTGGGGGGTCAATTAGTACAACTATAAATATCACTGATTTTTTCTGCCATTTTTATCAGAATTTGTGTATCAAATGAATTAATTAACGAAAAGTACATTAAAAAAAAACTGCATATTCTAGTAGCATATAGGCAAGGCTTTTAATAATTATTTGGGAATATATTACAATAATATTAACACTCCAGTAGTACGTAGGCTTTAGCTTTTCGGTACTCCATCTTGGACTCTTGGTACATATTTTCCAATATTGGCTACTTATTTCTTTATGCAATCATTTGTTGATGATTAGTAAACAACAAGACCTGAAGGTGGGCTCATAAATCTATATAGAATAAGATAGAAGTAGCAGCCGAAAAAGAAAAAAATGGTCATGCACGTTACATTGACTCATACTTACATGTATGTGTACAAATTTGAAACTATAGAGAATTCTCTTATTCCCTTACCAATATACTATTCCATAAGTCCAAATTGTATCACCTTAATGCATAGCCGTTTTGACTGAGAAGTACTACATTGCTATTTGGACTAATTAAACAGTTTAAATTTTTTAATTTTTCTGTGAGTATTTGGAATTGGTGATTTTTGGATTAGATATTATTGTGAGATTTATTTTGTGGTTTGGGCGTTTTTACTTTTAAAAAACTGCAATAAACAAAACAAACCAATCTTAAAAACAAATCTTATATTTTAAAGAAGACAAAGGGTTATGATGAACTTAGTTTTAATTACTTGCGGATTTTCATGATGAAAGCCTTGAATCACGTAAAGTTTGTATAGACGAGCTCCAAATATAATTTACACTCAACCCTTTCTATAACATCCTCGTTTGTTTCGATATTTTTTGATTTTTATAGTGAATGGTTGTTATATATAGGTATATAACTGTCACATCCCAAACTACCCCTAGATGTGACTGACACCCAACTAACACCACCCGCTAGGTGAACCATACTTTCATACCTTAGCCATTAATTTGCAATATTTGATTAATCAAATGAGTATTCAAATAATCTGATAACTAATTACGAACAATTAATATCTCAAAATATTAAATTGAAACTCTAGCCCAAATCTCACACTTGACCATGGAGCATCTAAGAGAATTACAAAAATATCATACGAATAACGATAAAGACTCTTTTGGCAACCTCCACGAACAATGCGGCAACTCACCTCAATAACCGAATCAACTCTAGAGAACTCGTCACCTACTACCTGCGTCTTCACTAATAGTGTCTGCATAGACATGCAGGTAGGAGGAGTGAGTTATACCTAAATATAACCCGATAAGATCCTCGACCCGCCTGATAACAATACGATAGGGGTCCAAGAATTACTAAGAAAAATCAAGAAACGTGCGGAAACTAAAAGAAAATAAAGAAACAAAAAAGACGGAAAATTATGGATAGATTGAATTCAAGAAAGAGTTTCTTGAATTCAAGAAGTCTATTATTGATGTTGAATCCTAACAACAACAATTAGCTAACGAAGAAACTGATCGCCTTTGGTAGAGATCTAAAAAAAACAAGAGACAGACTGTGAAACCCGACCCTTTAGAATAACAAGAACAAAAAAATAAGCCTAAGCTTATCACCTTTCTTGAATACCTAGAAGTGATCTAATATTTCGAAAAGAATTTAATCTTACCACCTTAAGTTGAGTCTTGAAGGTTGAAGAATAAATCCAAGAGTAGCCATACACTAGAGTGCGAGAAAAATCTCACCGTTTTTATTGATAATAGTCTATAATAATCTCCGTCTAAAAACAAAGAAGACACCCTTTATATAGATAGGGGCCACGAAATTGTACCTAAAAACAAGGAAATAAAGTCCTAAACTACTTTGGACAACAAGTCCAACTACCTTAGGAAAAGGAAAATACTAGGAAGCAAAAATCAAGTCATTCTTGGAAAGTAATTCCAAAATTTTTAGTAGAAGAAAAACATAACCTTAACTAACTAGGAAAGCAATAAATATAGTCCTATAATATATGAAGATAAGTCTCAAACCAATCTTGGATAGAATCTTGAAAATCTTAAAGAAAATTTGTAAACAACTTTGCACCAACTTGCACTCAACATCTAGCACGACTATTGTACCCTTCTGGGACATCAAGTAAGTCCTGTTTATGCTATAAAAACATGGCTTTATGTAAGACTTCATGGGCTGCAAGTTTGGACACATTTTAGGGGCCAAATTGGTTCAAAAGTTGGCTGACTAGGACCTTCTTCAAATCATATCTCTTGGGATCCAATCATCCTCTTCTTGGACACGTGTAATATCTAGCCAATTCATATCCTTTATCCTTGATCTCTTTCATCCCAATTAAGAACTTCTTTACTTGCACTTGATGTCTAATGACCGTGTTTGGCAACACTTTAGCTTGACATCTTGTTAAAGGCCATCTTGTTAAAGGGGTGCTCTTATTCCCCTCTTCTCGAAGAAAATTCGTCCTCGAATTTCGACCTTGCAAGAAAAAGAAAACATGTACTAGTAAATGACATCCACTAATATGAAAAAATGGTAGGAATAAAACAAGATAGTGACCATGTGCCCACTTAACCCAATTAAGCCTAATAGGTGTAAATACTCCCTTATAAAGCATATGGACATCATCATCCCGACAAAATTTATGCCTACTTAGATTTGTCAAATAAAAACCTCTCTCAAATGCACTATATAATGAAATTTGCAATGTGATCTTGTCAATAAGGTAGTCCAAATATGTGCACACTAAAGAAATTATAAAATATTGGTCATGCAACCATTTAACACAATTATCTTTGCCACATGTATCAAATAAGATACTTTTATGATAATAGCCAATTAGCAATTATAAATCCCATAAATTATTCTACATGTAAGTTATTCAAAGAAACACATAAATTCTCAGAAAGGTCAGAAGAACCCATAAATTCCAAAAATAAAATTTTCAATGCATCCAAGCTCATGATTATATCTTTCCCCAATAATATTCGCAACATCAATGAATTCTACATAATTGCTCAAATTGTCACAAAAAGAGTCATAGAGAGGTTCATGAAAGAGTATTTGATCACTAATGTCACAATAATCATGCATATCCTCTTTACTAGAAGCAAATATTTTTATAATCCCACAATCAACATGACTAGAGGAATGACTTCCCATCGAACAACAAAATTCACATTCTAGCAGTTTATCACATGAAAACTCATTAGGCACTTGAATAAGAGAAGAAAGAACATTTAACTCATTATAGCAAGCCTCTTCTCATAAATTTTATGCCTCTTTCCACCAAGTTGGAATGCATAATCATCTATGTCATACTCAATTTCAAAAGTAAGCAAATTACTCTTGCACTTAAACTTAGATATTGCAGTTAATTACTTGATATGCATCAAAATATCATCATCCATAAAAATTATAAAGTCACCAACATAAGAAGTAAGAGTATAGTTCATTACCTCCAAAAATACCTTAGGTGTTCTAAAAAGGCCAAAAATGTGAATAAACTAATTATACATACCATACTTGGACTTAATTATTAATGGAACAACATCACATTTTATTCTTTTATGCAATGGCTCTAACTTAGCAATGTCTTTAGGGAACTCCATCTTGTAAACCTGTAAATAAGGATCAAAATAGTCAAAAGGTTCAACAACAAAGAAATTAACCAAGCTTTTATTATCCACCATCCAACAAGAATTGATTTCGCTAAATTCATGTTGGAATCCAATTGGATCCTTTGCAAACATCTCTTGTGCCTCACCTCCCCTCTCTAAAGGTCTTTCCACATATGGATGCACAAAATCACAAGAAGTAAAACAAGAAAGGGTTAATGGTTAGGAAGTAAAGAACCTTTTTTCTTGCTTACACTCTCTTTGGCTTTTACCATAAGACTAACTTTTTCGTCACCCTTAGCCTCTTTTCTCTCCCTAAAGTTTTTTTCTTTTTGTTCACTGAAACCCTCTTATTTTTCTCGTTCTACCTCACAGACTTTTCTAGTCTTATTGCCTTCTCTCTTTTCTTTTTTCTCAAGATCACGCTTTACCTTACTCGACATCCCACTCTCTTCACTCAACACAACCTCTCATTCTTTCTCTCTTGGAATGTCAACATACACTCCCTTACTCCTCTCATTCTTTTCTTTCTCATATTTTTCCATATTGTCTTTAACAATCTTTTCATCTTCACAAGTTTGTGAGGGAGTCAAATGTTCAAGAATGAGTTTCTTCTTAACCTCAAAAGAGTATCTATTTTTTTCCATGTTATATGAAGCTCTTCTATAGACATACCATGGTTTTCCCAATAAGATACGATAATCCTTCATGGGAATCACATCACACCAGATCGCATCCTCATACCTTCCAACATAGAATAGTAATAACACTCTTTTATCTACCTTTACCCGTCTCAACATGTAGGGTTCAATATGCTCAACACAAGGCAATTCAATTTCTCAACCATATAAGTGCTAATTGAGTTATATCCAAACTCCTTGTCAATTCTAAGGGCACAAATCGCAGACAACACTTTAGCTCTTGTTTGAAAATAACTTTACCATTGTCTTCCTTCCATTTGGTATATTGTAAGTTCGCATTTGCAAGTTGTTGAGTCATAACTCGCCTCCTTTCACTATAACTACCTGTTTGAGACATCTTGAAGAAAGATTAGAAGAATTATGTATCTCTCAAATTTGTCTTTTTCCTTCTAATACTCTCTTGCCTTTTTCCACTCAAAGCAACTCTTTGTTGTTAATCTTTAGATTTATTAATAAACCTAACAAGTCACAATCCGCACTGATAATAATAAGGAGTTAGAAGAAGGAAAGGAAAGTGGGAGACCAAACCTAGAAAGAATAGGAATTGGTTAGTGTTAAAAGAAAAAAGAAAGAATTTAAGAAACCCAAAACCCACACGAATAAGGAAAGAACTAGGATCCCTTCTTCTTGTTTCCTTTGTTGACTTGGAACCAAATAATACTTGAATTCTGAAAATAATAATGAGCAATAACACTTTTTTGGGCTGATTTTCGTTGTTTTTTTGTTTGCTCAAGAACCTCCCGAGATTATCAAGATTGAAATCTTGATTAGCATATGCTATGATACCACTTGATAACAATACGATAGGGGTCCAAGAATTACTAAAGAAAAATCAAGAAACATGCGGAAACTAAAAGAAAATAAAGAAACAAAAAAAGACGAAAAATTAAGGATAGATTGAATTGAAGAAAGAGTTTCTTGAATTCAAGAAGTCTATTCTTGATGTTGAATCTTAACAACAACAATTAGCTAACGAAGAACTAATCGCCTTTGGTAGAGATTTAAAAATAAGAGACAGATTGTGAAACCCCACCCTTTAGAATAACAAGAACCACAATAAGCCTAAGCTTATCACCTTTCTTGAATACCTAAAAGTGATCTAAGATTTCATAAATAATTTAATCTTACCACCTTAAGTTGAGTCTTGAAGGTTGAAGAATAAATCCAAGAGTAGCCACACACAAGAGTGCAAGCAAAATCTTACAATTTTTATTGATAATAGTCTATAATAATCTCCGCCTAAAAACAAAAAAGACACCCTTTATAGAGAGGGGTCACAAAATTGTACCTAAAAAACAAGGAAATAAAGTCCTAAACTACTTTGGACAACAAGTCCAACTACCTTAGGAAAAGGAAAATACTAGGAAGCAAAAATCAAGTCATTCTTGGAAAGTAATTCCGAAATTTTTTGTAAAAGGAAAACGTAACCTTAACTAAGTAGTAAAGCAATAAATATAGTTCCATAATATATGGAAATAAGTCCCAAACCAATCTTGGATAGAATCTTGAAAATCTTGAAGGAAATTTGTAAACAACTTTGCACCAACTTGCACTCAACATCTAGCACGACTATTGTACCCTTCTTGGATATCAAGTAAGTCCTTTTTATGCTAAAAAAAGGTGGCTTTGTGTAATAATTCATGGGCTACAATTTGGACACATTTTAGGTGCCAAATTGGTGCAAAAGTTGACTGACTAGGACCTTCTTCAAAGCATATCGTAAAAATTGCGCGGGGCGACCTATTTGGTCTGTGACGGGCACCAAACCAGAGGGTTGCGACGAGCACCCAGTACTTTACTCAACCGAGTACCAACATAACATATCTTTAACCAAGTTTAGTCCTTAATAACTTCCAAGAAAAACTTCAAACAAGTCAACTCAATCTATCATATCATAAGAAGATTCAAAACCAGTGTTGAGCAAAGGCTAAGTCCGTAACTTAAGCTAGTAGCTCGTTTACGTAAATTTAGGCAGCACCTTCCCTGTAACAAGGCCCTCCTCTAATACCATCTAACAACAACACCAATAACAAAACAATAACAACATGTATGCATTATTTCTCAACCTTATCTCCACCACAATATATCACAAAACAACATACACACCCTAATTACTTCATACATAATACGACAACAAAAGTAGTGTCAAACAACCTTAAAAAAAATAACGACGAACAACCAGCCCACCATTGAGTCATTATGTGTTGTTTTCCCACACCTTGTATCCTCCAAAACTCCATAAAACATCAGCACAAGAGGCCAACACGAAGCAGTCCACTACAAGTTGAATAACTCGAACTCACGGCTTCCGATCACTGTCCCGTGAGTTCTAACTATTAGGAAATACATTTATCAACCTTCCTTGATATTTAAACACTTAAATACAGATATTAGACATTTCTTAACTATGAATTACCTTCCAAAACTCTAACTACAAAGAAAAAAGAGAGGCGGTATAATGACACTTACGTTATCGCTTCTCGGTTTCATTCCTGGGATGATAATATTCTTTGAAACCCTAGAAGAAGCTTAAGGATATGTTTATGGGTGTTCTATGGTCGTGTTATACTGAAAATGAAGAGAAAGCCGACCTAAGACTTATATCTATCAATTTTGGAAAAGTCAAAGAGGTGCTAGCTTGGCACCCTAGCATTGGCTCATCTTCCGATGCTTATATCTTTTTATATGGATGTTGTATGAACAAACGGTTAAGAGCGTTGGAAACTAAATTCCAAGACCTTAAATATGGTATATAATATGTCCCAATAAGACCTCATATAACACACGAAATGTATTGCTCAAATGCTTTAGTAACCTACCTACTTGTCACTTATGATGTCTGCGCAGTCTCGCGAAACTGCAAATATCTCTCTACTTCTATGTCGTATTGATGAAAGGTTTAATGCGTTGGAAACTAGACTCGTAGATTTCAATTTGGTTAGTACATAATCCAACAATTCAAAGAATATTGGGAGAAAATATCAGTTACAGTTTACCTAATATTCAACAAATTTATGAATGTAACGTCTGAAGACCTTTGCAAACTTTTGTTCCACAACTTGCTTGACTTAAAAATGTAGCACACGACTATCATACGAAAAAAATAACTCATAGCATAACCTCCTTATCATGTAATGAACCATAGTCTCACCCTAAAGTACATGTTATAACATTCCAAACTCGTCGACTTTCGACAAAACTTATTTTCCTCAATTAGTTTAGCTTCTAAGATTTCCAACCCCCTTGGTACTCGTTATTCATGATCTTAAATATTTGTAACCTCCAAGGTAACATGATTAACTTACTTTATATGCTTCCAAATACAATCTTATTTCTAAGCTTACATCAATTGACTTACGACATACTCTCACGCGAAAACATGAGGTGTAACATCATTCCCCCCCTTTGGAACATTCGTCCTCGAATGTTGACTAATTCACTTATCCGTCTCTTAAGATATAGCTCTTACGAATACCTTAAAATTGCCTTTTCCATCTAGGGAGTTGCTCGGTAAATAAATCCAAAGGCTAGGGCATTCCCCCCTTTAGGCCTCTTTCTCACTCCACGACTTGTGGTCGAAATTCTTCCAATCTCATAACTATTTCTACCTTCTTTCATGCAGCCTGGACGATTCTAACCTTGAATGTGCAATGCGACTCTTATCTCCTTTCTTTTGTTAGCTTTTAACCACTCTCTAGGCTTCACTTTGTGAACATATATAGTACTATGAAAAGCTGTCCCTCAGGGCATCTATAGGTGTACTAAAGTTCTTTGCTTGATACTTTGTTGAACTTACGACTATTGCTATATCTTGCTTCATAGCCTCAGTTATCTATGCTTGTGGCTTTACCACAACTAGGCAGGTCATACTGTACTATAACTCTTACTTCGGTTTATTATTATCGAGGCCTGCCACCCAACTCCAGGTTACTCTCTTACTGCTTATCCAATATGTATAAATCTAAGCCATTTAATGCTTCGTTATTACTGTTCATCTTAATAATGACAACCTAATCTCATCTCATACTTTGTAACATGCATCCATCTATTGTTGATTCACCTTAATATTGATGTATAATCTACCACTGATAACTTGAAACCTCTTATGTAATATATTGTCATTAGGGCTCACGTCTCATCGGGGAACATCTGAAGTGATTTTCCTGATCCACTTAGGGACGATACTGATAACAACACAATAGGGGTCCGAGAACTACTAAAGAAAATCAAGAAACATGCGGAAGCTAAAAGAAAAATAAAGAAACAAAAAATGGAAAATTAAAGATAGATTGAATTCAAGAAAGAGTTTCTTGACTTCAATAAGTCTATTCTTGAAGTTGAATCCTAACAACAACAATTAGATAACGAAGAACTAATCACCTTTGGTAGAGACTTAAAAACAAGAAATAGATTGTGAAACCCGACCCTTTAGAATAACAAGAACAACAATAAGCCTAAACTTATCACCTTTCTTGAATACCTAGAAGTGATCTAAGATTTCGAAAGAATTTAATCTTACCACCTTAAGCTGAGTCTTTAATGCAAGATTCTATCCTTAAGCAGAAAGCAAATATCAAGTGGTTCGAAGAAGGTGATTCTAATACTAATTATTTTCATAGTCTGATCATGGAAAGAAGAAGAAGGTTACAACTTCACAATATAAAAGATCACTGGGACAGATGGGTGGAAGGAGATGAGAACATTGCAAAGGCCCCTATTAGACACTTCCACAAGAGATTCAACATTACGCACCAGTTTAAGGATACTGATATTCTTGAATGCATTCCTAGGATTATCGCTAAAGATGATAACACTTTACTGACTGCTATGCCTAATATGGAGGAAATTAGAGATAGTATTTTTGATATGGGTGTTAATTGTGTAGCTGCTCCTGATGGCTTTAACGGCACATTTTTTCAGAAATGTTGGGATGTAATCAAAGATGATATCACTGACTTTGTACAAGAAATCTTCAATGGAAAGAGACTGACCAAGTTCATACACACACATGCTTGGTTCTAATACCTAAAGTAGAATCACCCAGTAGATTCTTTGAGCTGAGACCCATCAGTCTAAGCAACTTCACTGCCAAAATCATATCCAAAATCCTTTCTAGAAGGCTAAATCCTATGCTTCATAAAATCATTTCAGAAAATCAAAGTGGGTTTGTCAAAGGGAGATCCATTACTGAAAATATATTTCTAGCTTAAGAGATCACACAGAATATCAAGAACAAAAACTGTGGGGGTAATGTTATTATCAAATTAGACATGAAGAAAGCATACGATAGAATGCCCTGGTGCTTTATTATGTCGGTTTTGAGGAAATTTGGTTTCTCAGAGGAGTGGATTGACATCATTCGGGGTCTGACTAAGGAAGTCTGGTACTCTATTATTGTTAATGGTAATAGAAAAGGTTTCTTTACCGTCTTAGGGCTTGAAACAGGGATATCCACTCTCCCCATCTCTGTGTATTATTAGTGCGGAAGTGCTTACCAGATCCTTGAATAACCTCTTCATATGAGAAGATTTTACCCCTTTGAGCATGAATAACAAAGGCCCAAAGATCAATCACTTTGCATATGCTGATGACATTATCATATTCTGTGGAGGTAGTAAGAAATCCATCAAACTTATCAAGAAGCAAATCAAGAGGTATGAGAAGGCGTCGGGGAAAAAAGTCAACAATGACAAGAGTTATTTCATCACGTCTCCTAACACTTATGCTTCCAGGATCAACATAATTCGGCAAGCTTCAGGATTCATGGATAAAAAATTTCCTTTCAATTTATCTGGGGTGCCCTATTTATCATGGAAGGGAAAACGCTATTTTATTTTAAGGTATGTTAGCTAAGATTGTTAAAAGACTCAATGGATGGCAAGGTAAAATTCTTTCTCCAGGGGGAAAAATTACTCTGATCAAGCATGTATTGCAATCTCTCCAAATTTACACATTGTCTCCTATGAGCCCCCCCCCCAAGGGCACTATTACTCTCGTGGAAAAACATTTTGCAAATTCCTTCTGGGGTTCTAGAGACGGGTCTAATAAATATCATTGGAGTTCTTGGCACAATATGTGCCTTCCCAAAGAAGAAGGTGGCATTGGAATTAGGAGGATGCAAGATGTAATTGACACTTTTAGTATCAAGAGATGGTGGAGGTTTAGAACTCAGAATTCTCTATGGGCCACCTTTCTCAAGCCCCTGAGATCTCATCTGATAAGTAAAACCATGACCTCGACAGACTCTCACAGTTGGAAAAATCTGATAAAAACCAGGTACAAGGTGAAAATTCACATTAAACGGAGCATTCAAAATGGTTCCATCTAGTTTCTGGTGGGATAATTGGACTGGTGAAGGCCCTTTTGCCCATCGGGTTCAGGGCATTCGGAACTCGTCCAAAACCCAAGTTAAGGAATTCTTAACTAATGGGCAGTGGGACATCAACAGGTTAAATCAGGTTCTCCCTTCTCACATCTCTGATCTTATTTGTAAAATTGAGATAGGTAAAGATACGTAAGATGATTTCCCTATTTGGTCCTTGTCGGATGATGGAAATTTCTCAAATAAATCGGCATGGAATATAATTAGATTTAAAAAAACAGAAAAACAATTTTTTAAAGAATCTTTGGCATCATTCTATTCCTTTTAAAATGTCCCTTCTAACTTGGAGAATTTTGAAAAGAAAATTTCCTTTTGATGATTTGATTTGTAAGTTTGGTACTAACATTGTTTCGAGGTGTTCTTGTTGTAATGTTCCAAAGGTGGAATCTATGCAACATGTTTTTGTGGAAAGTGAAGTTGTGATACACATATGGAAGAGTATTGGCAGCCCATTGGGTATTACACACCAAAATGCACCTATTGCAGCAGTTCTCAAGAATTGGTGGGATGTCAAAATAAAAAATAAAATTCATGGCCTGGTTCTACAAGCTGCACCAACTTTTATTTGCTGGGAAATTTGGAAACAAAGAAGTTCCTGTAGATATGGCACGCAAAGGAAATTTCAACCCAATGTCATGAAGCGCCAGGTTATATGGAACATCAACGCCATAATAGCAAGCTTATGCCAAATGAAGATTCTCAACATAACTGGCCTTCCCTTTCCAGCATAATTGAAAAGCTGAAACATGTTCAAACGTGGAGGCAAGTTTAATGGCATCCTCCGCTTTATGGCAAGGTGTTAACACAGATGGAAGCTACATCAAGGAAAGTGGGAAAGCCGGTATAGGAGGAATCATACGAGATGAGGATGGTAATTGTATCATGGCCTATGCAATGTCGATAGATTGTGATAGTCATAACATGGACGAGGCTCTAGCTGCTGAGTTCAGAGGAAAATGGTGCAACCAGTTGGATTTCACTAATTTTGTTCTCGAACTTGACTCAAATATCATAGTGAACATGGTCAACCAAGAAGGAAACAAGTACAGGAAACTAAAGATGGTGGCAGATAGAATTACAAGATGGGTTCAAGAAGCAAATATGACGGTCCAACACTGTTATAGAAATGAAATCATGTAGCCGGCGCCTTAGCTAAAATCGCCTCCATATCTTATACGAGAATGATTTACCAATCCTTTGAACAACTTCCAAAAGAAGCCAAAAGCCCTTTCATTATGGATAAGTGGCAAATGCCTAGTATTAGAACAAAGTATGATAAGAACAATTTTTTTGTTAGTTGAATTTGGATGTATATATTGTTGACAGTAGAGAGGTAGTTTCCTTTACTGTCTTTTTGGGTGATAGAAATCACCATGTTGTATTATGTTTCTGAGGTCAGGCCTAGCCCCCCCCCCCCCCCCCCCAC
>ML263517.1:23148-45634 GCA_005239495.1 Nicotiana undulata
CTTTTTTTTTTTTTTTTGGGGGTGGGACCCCGCCCCCCCCCCCCCCTCACTGATCATTTTTTGTAATACAACACCTTAACCTCTGTTTGGGGAGCTTTATTTAAGAAAAAAGATGCATACTTTAGTTTTCTCCAAAAACCTTTTTGCCGTTCACAAGAAAGTATAGGAAACAAGTTTTTGGATAAAAAAACATGCAACGAAAGGAAAAGAGGAAACAAAACACTTATTTTTCTTGTTATGTAACCATAATCAGACAAAAGATATACTCGGCCTATAAAATTAAAATTGCATATCCCACTGGATTTTTATACTTTTTGTGAATGAAATTCCTAAAGTACGATCACACTAAAGACAACTGCTAACCATATAAAATCACCAGAATAGAGATATACATGTACCTCTATCAGTCTTGGTATAGCAAAACAAGCATAAAATGGTGATCCGTAATATGGAACTAATATGGTAACTTATGAAATATGATCCTACACACATTCTTTCTCTAGTGAGATCCATGCGAAAACTTTGTTGTGACTTGTGAGAACCACCTCCAAACCCAAAGAAATTCATGATTCAACACTGCCCCAAAAATACTCATTAACACCAAACTTAGGGTGCTTGATTTCTGTCTTCATGAGATGTGTAGTTCCGAGTTATGAGTGTGTTGGAAGGTTTTTCATGTTGTTCAGTTGCGGGACGAATTTGATTCTCATGCCTTATTGAGGAGTTCAGACTCAAGAAGATTAAGTGATGGCATAGTAGTTGTGGCCAGAGTTTAAGATTTACGATGGATAGTGTCGAGGCTCACGGTATTTCTATATCATTGCGGATTATGCATTTTATTAACAGGAAGACTAAGTGGTGGAGGAAATGTCTTTAGACACATAAGTTCTCTTCAGAGTAGGTTCCTCGATTGTGGTGCTTTGAGGGTGCTAAGAGGGAATGCATTGGCTTATGGGCCTTGAGGCGGTTTGGCTTTTATGCTAGAATCTCTAGCGATCTTTGGGGTAAGTATCATGGTGTTCTCGCGATGAGGGTTATCAACTTGAGGGTAATTTGGAAGGAACTCTTAGGAAACGGGTCAATTTTATATATAGTAAATTGGATCAATATTGTAATGATATGATCGGTTCTTTGGGTACTTATGATGTGGTGGGTCTCCACAGGTATTTCATGGAAATGCTCATGGGTTTTGGGCAACTGCGTGGCTTGGTTGAGTTAGAGGGATTCGGTTCTAATTGCTTGGTTATCTGCAAATGGATTCCAAGGGGTTCTCTATTATTTCTATCACGGTTCGGGGTGAATATTTCTTACTGGTGCGAGTTGCGTATTGGGATTTCCTCCTGGATGATATCAAGTAGAAGGTTTCTGGCTGATCGGGATTGAGTTTTGCATGTGCATGGTCACGGTTCAGTTTTGAAGGGAAGGTCATGAATTCTTAGACAACACAAACGGTTTCAGATGTCTAGATGGATGTTATTACTACCTGGTGTTGCCCGAGGATGGAGTGCATTTCAGAAGGCGCATTGTGTTTTGACTTACAGAGGCATCATTGATATTGCGGTGCTCGCCTGGTTAGTCGACTACTAAGATTCATATTTTTTTATGCGGCACAGAAGAATTATAGAAGTGTTCCTCGTGGGATGATCGTATTCGAGAGATATGTTAGACATTTGGGCGGTGGATTTGGGATCAGGTAGAGTGATTCATGTGTTCTATGGATTTGGAGACTAGGAGTTCTCATAAGCAGATATTTTCGTGGTTGTGGACTGTGAAATATGGCCAATGCTATATAGATGATAGTGTGTGTCATGATTATGTCGTTATGGACTTTTGGAGGGAGATTTGTCTGTTTGGGAATGGCCGGAGTTGATTTGGGGACCAATTGGTAGGCCGAATGAGGATGTGTATTCTGTATCGGATCAGATTTGCTAGCTCCTGTGTAGCTGTTACCACTGGTATATCATCGAGCGCAATAGATGATATTCGTGCCTTGGTCTGTATTATGTGTTCCTTTCTTATGCTATGACGGTTTGTGATGGTTACATGGTTCTTCGCACGCATATTGTAATTCAGTTTAGGCCTCATGGAACTATAGGCGAGATGGCATTCGTGATATTGATTTGCTTATTGCATCATAGTTGTGCTTGCTCTTCTCAGTATTGTTTGTTCCTAATAATCTTCCCACAGTTATATTTTGTGCACTCTGATGTGCTTGATATTGACACACATGTGATCAGTGAGCCCGAGTATTATGGCTCGATGTGTACCCTATATGGATTGATATGATGGGATCAGGTTGCACGCCGCAACGGTACTGTGATGAAATGTAAATCCTGATGCTTACCTCGTATAGTTTTGGTTCCACCTTGTTGAAAATAGTTCACAATAAAATGGTAAAATCTCCTTGCCTACTTAACTTGTTTAGTAGCCTTCTTATTTATCTCTCTTACTGTTATTTGTCATGTCTGAATTATTACTTGTTGGTGTTCGCGACCGGCTCCATATGATTATTGTTGATACTTGTCGGTGGGGCTGCTTATATTGGCTGAGATGAGGTTTCTAGACTTGAGATTTGCACTACCATATCGGGAGGAGGAAGGTTTGGAGGAATAATATTATGTTTTGCTGAGGATTTGGGCAATAGCCCTGGTCGGCCGAGTGAGTTTCTTGGCTTATTGATCAGATGAGTGGTTAAGAGGTTATGAGTGTTTCTTTCATCACCGATAAGGTATGAAGGTTTTGAACGAGGCTCTAATCGATATGAGGTTTGCTACCGGCACCGGGTTTTCTTATGGGCAATAATGGTGGCCAACAGCTCCTGATGTGAGTGTTTGAGTGATGGGGTGTATCATGCGATTTCATCTTGGGGTTATGGCTATGACCTAATATAGTTGTTTAGGTTTATAAAATGTGTAGATGTGAGATTCGGGGCGTGTAATGAATTCTGGATGTTCGAAATATGGGTTCTAAAGTTAAGGACCAAAGTTGAAATAAGGATCTCTAGTTATGTTGCGTCGGCAGGATTATATGGAGAACAGAGACGTGGTATCACCCCCGGGTATATGCATAGTAAGGTTACACCGTGGTTTGATAGCTTTGGAACGACTCTTGGCACGTTCGAGGACGAACATGTGTTTAAGTGGTGGAGGATGTAACGATCTGACTGGTCGTTTTAAGCATTTGCACTTTCTCAGTAGTTTTAGGGCTCGCGTATCTCCGCATGATGTATTATGATTTGCGTAAATTGTCAGTGTTGGTTTTCAAGTTATCCAGAATTGATTTGGAAGAACGAGCTTCATGATTTAAGCTTTGAGTAGGAAGAGTTTACTAAGTTTGACCTTTTATCATTGGATTTCGGAATGGAGTTATGTGGGTTCCTTTAGCTTCGTTGGATGATTTTGGATTTAGGAGCGCGTTCGGATTGTACTTTGGAGGTTTGTAGTCGAACTTGTCTTGAAATGGCGGAAGTTAGACTTTTGGGAAGTTTGACCAGGAGTGGACACTTTGATATCGGGGTCGTATTCCGATTTTGGAAGTTGGAGGGGGTCTGTAATGTCAAGTGTGACCTGTGTGCAAAATTTGAGGTCAATTGGACGTGTTTCGATAGGTTTCGGCATCGGTTGTAGGAGCCGAAATTCCAATGTTCATTGATTTTTACTTGAGGTGCGATTCGTTGTTTCGAGGTTGTTATGCATGAGTTGAAGCTCTGAGTAGGTTCGTTTCGTCATGTAGAACTTGTCTGCAAAATTTTGCGCCATTTGGAGTTGATTTGATATGGTTCGGACGTTTGGTTGCGATTCTAGAAGTTCTGAATTTTCCTTTGATCTTCATGCATTTTGGCGTCTAATCCGTGATTCTAGAGGTTATTTTGATATTTTGATCGCTCGAGCGAGTTCGTGTTATGTTTTTAGACTCGTGCGGGTGTTTGGTTTGGAGTAATGCGGGCTCGAGTGAGTTTTGAATTGGTTTCGGATTGTTTTGGTTTAAATTTGGAGTGTTGGTTCTGGTGTCATCGCATTTGCGACGTTTTGGTTGCAAATGCGGCTATCGCATTTGTGAACTTTGACTGCTGGACAGGAATTCGCTTTTGCGAAGAATTCCTCGCATTTGCGATGGCCCCATTTTCGCATTTGCAAAGCGTTTGGTTGCAAAGGCGACCTTAGCAGAAATCTTCTAGTTGGCATTTGCGATATTTTGTTCGCATTTGCGGGTGTCCCCTTTGCGAACCCCCTGTCGCAAATGCGACATCTGCAACCTGCTAAATGCTGAGAATTTCGAGAATTAGCTTCATTTTGTTATATTTTGAACCCTCACTTCGATGGGAGGCGATTTTGTGAAGGGATTTTCATACCAAATCATTGGGTAAGTGCCTTTAATCAATTCTCAACTACATTTCATGATTTTTAACATCCAATTCATGAGAATCTAGGGAAAATTTTGGGTATTTCGTCAAAACTTTGAAAAATGAATATTTGGGATTTGAGAGTCGAATAGGACTCGAATTTGGAAACGAAATACGAATTTGGACTCGTGAGGCTATGGGTAGTCAAGACCTACCCTTGGACCCGTGTTTTGACCGGGCGGGCTCGGAGGTTGACTTTTGTTGACTTTTTAGAATTGAATACAAATCACAACTTTATTAATTGTAATTGCTTTCCCCTGCATTGTGTGATGTATTTACGTCGTCTTTTGCTAGATTGAGCCGAGTAGAGGTGAATTTTGTAAGGGAAAAGCGAAATTGTGTATTGAATTAGCCGAATTGAGGTAAGTGTCTTGCCTAACTTTGATGTGGGAATTTTTTCTATTATTTGGCATTGTTTGCTATAGGCGATGGTGATATATATATATATATGAAAGTGACGAGCATATATGCATGTTCGAGGGTTAACCGTGCTCGAGGAATTATGTTATAAATTGTGTCTTGTAAATTCACGTGATCTTCTTGCTTCATGCCTTACTTGACTCCTAGATACTAAAAACATAGTATTAAATGTTAGAAACTAAGACTTAGCTTATTATAACTTGATCAAACTTGATGGAATTCTGAGAATACAATGGCGTGTTTAATTCGGTCATCACTATGCATAATCATTAATACATTGATACGACTGATATTCTTGAGATACTAGATTTTATACTTGTGTTGTAAATCAGTCGTGATATTTTTGGAAATACTTGAATGATAAGGTTCTTCCGGGTTTATTGTACCATTGTTGGCTTGAAATGTTGTGGTTGGGGTTCATTTGGAATATTCGTTTAAGCACTCTCCCTGACGTTATTTATGTTTCTTGCCTTGTTGTCATTGTTATACATATTCTTGGTAAAAAAGAGTGTAAAGCATGAAGGGTGATGTTGTGCTATTGTATATACATTACCATGTGAGGAGATTGTAAAGCACGAAGGGTGATGTCGTGCCATATTATTGAGAGAAAGCACGAAGGGTGATGTTGTGCCATATCATTGAGAGTAAAAGCACGAAGGGTAATGTCATGCATATTATTGAGAGTAAAAGCACGAAGGGTGATGTCGTGCCATATCATTGTGAGTAAAAGCACGAAGGGTGATGTTTTGCCAAGTTATGTGAGTAAAATCACGAAGGGTGATGTCGTGCCATTGCATTTATATTATTATGCTTTCATGTTATTGCGAGTTCATGGCACAAAGGATGTTTCTGTGCAAGTGAGGACGAGGGACATGCATTATGTAGTGATATCTAATATCTTCACCTTGAGTTGTTATTGTCGTATCTATGGTTCTTATGTGAATTTTCGTAATTGTTTGTCCTTATCCTCTATCTCGATTGTTGTCATGTTACCCATGCTTTCTCCTTACTTAACTTGCAAATATCAAGCCTACTTCCTACTGTTATAATTGCATCTATGTCATATATGTTTTGTTGCACCTATGTATAGGTCTTCTTCCATGTTAGTTATTCATGTCTCTACTTGTTAACTTATAAAGATCATGTGCCCTCTTCCTTATTTGTCATATACATCTTCATGCCTCCACCATGCTAGTTAGTTGAAGTTACATTCCTTTTCCTAATCGTTGCCATTACCTCTATGCTTTTTGCCTAGTCTGTTACTGATGCCTTATGTATTTTCTCGTTCATTATTGCTACTTGCGTATTTCATATTTTGTCATTTCTGTTACCGGCATTTCTGTCATTCGGTTGGTACTGTTTTCGCATAATTGGTGAGGATGAGATAAATGCACGAAGGGTATTGTTGTGCCGTTGGATTTGATGTCTTGAGTATATTTCTCACACTATGAAAGTTTTGAGGTGATTATTGTGGTTTATTGGTTTTCGCCCTAAGGAAACGACTGGGTGAGATATTGGAATCTATTGAATTGTGATTTCTTCTAGTACTCTATTATTGTTTTTTATATTCATTTCGTGTACTCTATCCTATTATATTGTAGTATAATTTTATTGCTAGAAATCGGTACACACTTTTATTAGTGAGCATATTTTTACTAAAAAGCATCGTCACTACTTCGACGAGGTTAGACAAAATACTTACTGGGTACATGGGGTCGGCACCTTGTGAGCAGACTTTTGGAGCGGAGCTGCTGGTGATATTGGGAGCTGACCCTGAAGATGTTCGTGCATTCCGGATATAACTGTCACTTGTCCTTGGTGGCTTTAGATTTCATTAATCTGTAGTTTTCAACAGATCGTGTAATTATTTGTATCAGCTTATAAATTCTAAGTCTTAGAAGCTTATGATTTGTACTGCCAGTTCTTGGAAAATTTGCAAAAGCTCGAATACTTCTTCATTATTTTCCTTTAATTTCATTTGGCTTGTATTGTCAGTTAATTGGCTTACCTAACGGATCGAGTTAGACGTCAACACGATTAGTGGTTTTTGAACCGTGACAGGTGAAGAAGGGTAGAACTCTCAAAGACAGAATAGGAATGTTTATATATAATTTCTTGTCTTTTATAAACAACATACACTTAAATTGGCACAATATATTGCGTCTGCTTTTATCCTTTGGTTGATGCATATTTTATTTGTTGTATTGCTTAGTAAGCAATATATTTTTTAATGGTGTTGCTCGGTCTCTTGCAAAAGCAATTATATATTTTTAATAAAAAAAAATTAGTTCCCAAAAATGTTTTAGTTTAAGATATTCACGGTTAGGTACTTCCTTAGAATTAAATAATTGTGACAGGATAGTCATGGGATCTCTGAAGCACCTATTCATTGTCACAAATAACATACTTACCCAAGGAGAGAGGTCCCGGAATAACCGAATAAGAGAAACTAACATGATAATTCTTCCGCATTCATGAAGTTGTATAGTTTGTCGGTAAGTAGAATTATGAGAAGTATCGAATTTGGGGATGTTTTAATTTGTGGATATGGATATCGGGTCGGGTTGGATTGGGTCATGCATATTTTAATTGAGTCATAATTTGTTAGACTGAATTTTTTTTTTAAAAATGGTAGAATACGAAAATATTACTGGAGAATCATATTTGTCGGTAACTATGACTTTTTGAGTAAAGTAGTAAAAAATTTATGACTTTTGTGTGAGAACATAAAGTTATATAATTTGAGTGAACAAAATAGCATTGTTATATGACCATTTGTAAATTTACCCGACCATGATGTACACTTTTGACTAATATATTTTGTTAATATGAAAATCTCTTTATATATATACCATACTGCTAAATTGAACGTGACAGTTTTGTCTACTCAGTACTCGGTATCTAATAGGTCAGGGAGAAATGAGGTAAGCAAATCCGGCCGGCAAGATGTGTAAACATCCCTATCATTTTTTTGCAAATTGGTCGTACTAGGTGGTTATACAGATGTACCATTAGGATTTTTTTACTGTAAATAGAAATATACTTTATTTGGGGTTTCCCCTCCTATATAAAGGGGACTCCAATCATTTGTAAAGATCATCTTATCACTGACAAAAGAATATTTTACCTTACTTTTCTCGTTTATTGAGCTCATAATTTTTCTTCAGCTTTATAGCTCTTACTTTATTGTTCTTGCTTTATTATCCTTAACCCACCTCGAGGCCTCCGAGAATATCAAGCTCGAGGTCCCTATTGCTCTAGCAACACTGATTTGGTTCATCAATGTCACGACCCAAACTGGAGGGCTGCGACAGGCACCCAGTACTTTACTCAACCGAGTACCAACATAATATATCTTTAACCAAGTTGAGTCCTTAATAACTTCCAAGCAAATCTTCAAACAAATCAACTCAATCTATCATATCATAAGGAGATTCAAAATCAGTGTTGAGCAAAGGCTAAGTCTGTAACTTAAGCTAGTAGCTCGTTTACGTAAATTTGGGCAGCATCTTCCCTGTAACAAGGCCCTCCTCCAATACCATCTACCAAAAACACCAAGAACAAAACAATAACAACATGTATGCATTATTTATCAACCTTATCTCCACCACAATATATCACAAAACAGCCTACACACCCTAATCACTTCATACATAATACGACAACAAAAGTAGTGTCAAACAACCTTAAATAAAATAACGACGAACAACCAGCCCACCATTCCGTCATTATGTGTTATTTTCCCACACCTTTTGTCCTCCAAAACTCCATAAAACATCAGCACAAGAGGCCAACACTAAACAGTCCACTACAAGTTGAATAACTCGAACTCATGGCTTCCGATCACTGTCCCGTGAGTTCTAACTATTAGGAAATTCATTTATCAACCTTCCTTGATATTTAAACACTTAAATACAGATATTAGACGTTTCTTAACTATGAAGTACCTTCCAAAACTCTAACTACAAATAAAAAAGAGAGGCGGTGTAATGACACTTACGTCATAGGGATCGTTTTGATGTTATCGCTTCTTGATTTCATGCCCGGATGATAATCTTCTTTGAAACCCTAGAAGAAGCTTAAGGATATGTTTATGGGTGTTCTTTGGTCGTGTTATACTGAAAATGAAGAGAAAGCCGACCTAAGACTTATATCTATCAATTTTGGAAAAGTCAAAGAGGTGCTAGCTTGGCACCCTAGCATTGGCTTATCTTCCGATGCTTATATCTTTTTATACGGATATCGTATGAACAAATGGTTAAGAGAGTTGGAAACTACATTCCAAGACCTTCAATTTTCTATATAATATGTCCCAACAAGACCTCATATAACACACAAAATGTATTGCTAAAAAAGCTTTAGTGACCCACCTACTTGTCACTTATGATGTATGCGCAGTCTCGCAAAACTGCAAATATGTCTCTACTCCTATGTCGTATTGATAAAAGGTTTAATTCGTTGGAAACTAGACTCGTGATATTCAATTTGGTTGGTAGTTAATCCAACAATTCAAAGAATATTGGTAAAAAATCTCAGTTACATTTTACCTAATATTCAACAAATGTATGAATGTAACGTCTGAAGACCTTTGCAAACTTTTGTTCCATAACTTGCTTGACTTCAAAATGTAGCACACAACTATCATACGACAAAAATAACTCATATCATAACCTCGTTATCATGTAATGAACCATAGTCGCACCCTAAAGTACATGTTATAACATTCCAAACTCGTCGACTTTCGACAAAACTTATTTTCCTCAATTGGTTTAGCTTCTAAGCTTTCCAACCCCCTTGGTAATCGTTATTCATGATCTTAAATATTTGTAACCTCCAAGGTAACATGATTAACTTACTTTATATTCTTCCAAATACAATCTTATTTCTAAGCTTACATCAATTGACTTACGACGTACTGTCACGTACGAAAACATGAGGTGTAACATCATTCCCCCCTTTGGAACATTCGTCCTCGAGTGTTGACTAATGCACTCATCCGTCTCTTAAGATATAGCTCTTACGAATACCTTAATATTGCCTTTGATATCTAGGGAGTTGCTCGGTGAATAAATCCAAAGGCTAGGGCATTCCCCCCTTTAGCCTCTTTCTCACTCCACGACTTGTGGTCGAAATTCTTCCAATCTCATAACTATTTCTACCTTCTTTCATGCAGCCTGGATGATTCTAACCTTGAATGTGCGCCAATGCGACTCTTATCTCCTTTCTTTTGTTAGCTTTTAACCCATCTCTAGGCTTCACTTTGTGAACATATATAGTACTATGACAAGTTGTCCCTCAGGGCATCTATAGGTGTACTAAAGTTCTTTGCTTGATACTTTGTTGAACTTACGACTATTGATATATCTTGTTTCATAGCCTCAGTTATCTATGCTTGTGGCTTTACCACAACTAGGTAGGTCATACTGTACCATAACTATTACTTCGGTTTATTATTATCGAGGCCTGCCACCCAACTCCAGGTTACTCTCTTACTGCTTATCCAATATGTATAAATCTAAGCCATTTAATTCTTTGTTATTACTGTTCATCTTAATAATGACAACCTAATCTCATCTCATACTTTGTAACATTCATCCATCTATTGTTGATTCACCTTAATATTGATGTATAATCTACCACTGATAACTTGAAACCTCTTATGTAATATATTGTCATTAGGGCTCACGTCTCATCGGGGAACATCTGAAGTGATTTTACTGATCCACTTAGGGACAATACTGATAACAACACAATAGGGGTCCGAGAACTACTAAAGAAAATCAAGAAACATGCGGAAGCTAAAAGAAAAATAAAGAAACAAACAAAAAGGAAAATTAAACATAGAATGAATTCAAGAAAGAGTTTCTTGACTTCAAGAAGTCTATTCTTGAAGTTGAATCCTAACAACAACAATTAGCTAACGAAGAACTAATCACCTTTGGTAGAGACTTAAAAACAAGAAATAGATTGTGAAACCGGACCCTTTAGAATAACAAGAACAACAATAAGCCTAAACTTATCACCTTTCTTGAATACCTAGAAGTGATCTAAGATTTCGAAAGAATTTAATCTTACCACCTTAAGTCTTGAAGGTTGAAGAACAAATCCAAGATTAGCCACACACAAGAGTGGAAGAAAAATCTCACAATTTTTATTGATATTGTCTATAATAATCTAAGTCTAAAAACAAATAATACACCCCTTTATATAGAGAGGGGTCACGAAATTCTACCTAAAAAAATAAGTAAATAAAGTCCTAAACTACTTTGGACAACAAGATCAACTACCTTAGGAAAAGGAAAATACTAGGAAGCAAAAACCAAGTCATGCTTGGAAAGTAATTCCAAAAATCTTAGTAAAAGGAAAAAATAACCTTAAGTAACTAGGAAAGCAATAAATATAGCCCCATAATATATGGAAATAAGTCCCAAACCAATCTTGATAGAATCTTGGAAATCTTGAAGGAAATTTGCAAGCAACTTGGCACCAACTTGCACTCAACATCTAGCACGAGTATGGTACCATTCTTGGACATCAAGTAAGTCCTTTTTATGCTATAAAAAAGTGGCTTTATGTAGGGCTTCATGGGCTGCAAGTTTGGACACATTTTAGGTGCTAAATTGGTCAAACAGTGGCCTGATTTGGAACCTTCTTCAGAGGATGTTTCTTGGGATCTAATTCACATCTTCATGGACATGAATTTGGGCCATAAAATAAATATAACACCTAGATAACTCATATCCTTTATCCTTAAGCTCTTCCTCCCAACTAACAACTTCCTTGATCGTTCCTGAAGTCCAATGACCTTGTTTTAAAACTTTTTAGCTTGAGATCTTGTTAAAGGCCCTCTTTGAGATTCCAAAGCTTCATCCTTGTCCTTGAATAGACTTGAGCTTCCTAGATGCTATCAGATACTATACTCTAATAATTGTATTTCATAGCATCCCAATGTGATTCATCCTATGGGGGTATTCTAATCTCGTGCAATTCTTGAAATCCTTGTTCTCAAAATCATTACTCAATCAAAGGCCTAAACGTCATCATCTTATCATTTATCACAGTTACACCCTTACTTTACTACCAGGGTAACATTCCGTCTCTTCTAAATGCTCCTAGTTTTAAACTCCTTTGAGTTCACACATGCTATACTGAGCTTTTTATAACTTTATGGAAACCATCATCTCTCTTGTTGTGATGGGTTTAATCGTTCGTTCATACAACATCCGGATAAAAATATATAAGCGTCGAAATATGGGACAATGCTAGGGTGTCAAGCTAGCACCTCTTTGACTTTTCCAAAGTTGATATATATAAGTCTTAGGTCGGCTTTCTCTTCATTTTACAACATAACAGAGAACACCCATAAACATATCCTTAAGCTCTCTTCTAGGGTTTCAAAGAATATTATCATCCCGGGCATGAAATCGAGAAGCAATAACATCAAAACGATCCCTACGACGTAAGTGTCATTATACCGCCTCTCTTTTTTCTTTGTATTTAGAGTTTTGGAAGGTCATAGTTAATAAACGTCTAATATATGTACTTAAGTGTTTAAATATCAAGGAAGGTTGATAAATGTGTTTCCTAATAGTTAGAACTCACGGGACGGTGATCGGAAGTCGTGAGTTTGAGTTATTTGACTTGTAGCGGACTCTTTTGTGTTACTGTTGGGCTGCGTATTTTACTACTGTTTCATGGAATTTTGGAGGATTAATAGTGTGGAGAAACACCATATAGATGTAGGGTTGTGGTCTGGTCATTCGTCGTAATATTTCCGGGTCGTTTGACACTACTACGGTGGTCGTTTTGTGTATGAAGAGATTGTGTTGTTTTGTAGTATTTTGTGGTGTATATAAGGCTGGAAAATAATGTATATATGTTTTTGTTGTTGTGTTCTTGTGTTGTTGGTTTTTTCTTGAATTTGGAGGAAGTAAGGATAATAGGGGAGATGCTGCCCGTTTTTATACAAAATAAGTTTGTCGTTTGTTGTGCAATAGTTGTACCTTTCGTAACTTAATGATAGTATTGTTATCGTTGTTGTAGATTAAGGTGAGAAGAGGCAAGTTCAACTTGGTGAGTGGGAAGATTGTGATAAGGTATGTTAAGGCTCTTTCTTCATTCTTTTGGCATGATCTAAAGTGAAACGAACGCAAACGATACGCTATTTCATAATGCATCTACTCCTAACAACTAAGGTGGTCCATGTTGTTCTTTCCTTACAAAGTTATTCTAAGAAAGTATGTATGATCCTTGAGTCCTAGTGAAGTTCATATTCATGGTATGATGTCCATAATGTTAATAGAAGGTGCAACTACCTTACGTCACTCCAAAAGGTTTAGAGCGTAATTCCATGAGCCCAGCATGCATTATATATAGTATCTATTTTACTCTACCGAGCCGCGCTATAGCCGGTCAGGTACGGCACCATTGTGCAACCACTGATCAGTTGGGTTTTACCGAGCTCCACGTGGCCGGGTACCTTTTTACCGAATCCTCTTTGAGGCCGGGTGTGATATGATGATGATGATGCCCACAGAGGCTAATAATTTTAAAAGATTATGTATATCTATGTATCACACATTTCATGTCACTATCTCTCATAGGCACTCAGATGTTACAAGTTGTATCTCCTACATCTCTCTTTACATTACTATTCTTATTTATGCTTTTCTGCCTTACATACTTAGTACTTTATTCGTACTGACGTCCCTTTTGCCTGGGGACGCTACGTTTCATACTCGCAGGTCCCGATAGACAGGTTGAGAGTCCTCCAAACAGGCTATCAGCTCAGCAGAAGATGTTGGTGCACTCCATTTGCTCTGGAGTTGCTCATTGGGTCAGTATGATTTAGACGTGCATTGAGTGGTATGTCAGGGCCCTGTCCCGACCTTTATGATGTTTATGTACTCTTAGAGGCTTGTAGGCAAATGGCAGGTATATGGATATTTGTATGGCCTTGTCGGCCTATGTTTTGAGTTTACAAATGGTCATGCCAGCCTTATAGGCGCGTATGTCACATGTATAAGTTTCTATATCATGTTAGGTCATCCTATGTCTAGCATCCCCTTATGTTTTATTTCGATTATGTCATGATGACAATTTTGGCACATTTACCCATGATAGTACAATAAGAAAGATATGTTATGTTGGTACTCGGTTGAGTAAAGTACCGGGTGCCCGTCGCAGCCCTCCGATTTGGGTCGTGACAAAAGTGGTATCAGAGCAGTTCTGTCCTAGAGATGTCTCCAAGATGTGTCTAGTAGAGTCTTGTTTATGGGTGTGTTGTGCACCACACTTATAAGTAGGAGGCTACAGGGCATTTAGGACTGGCACTCTTTCTTCTTACTCTAGATCGTGTTGTAGAGCTCAGTTGTAAGAAATCAAACTCCTAAATTCTATTATACATAATACAATGATGCCTACATCTAAAAAGACTGTTGGTAAGAGATTGAATGTGGTTGTGGAAGAGTTGAGTCAGAGGAACTCAATTTTGCATCATGCTTATGATGAGTACTGAGATGTGAGGTCTTTAGCTGATCATATGTGTACTGAGATGTGTAAGTTTCTTAATAAGGATCTCTAAGGCAAGAATATCTATCTACCCATATGGTAAAAGGAATAAGAGAATCGGAAGGTAGGCACAAGTTTCAACAAGAAAAAGAAGCAAGATGAAGAAGGGTACGAGGCGCCAGTTAATGAAGATTGTCAGTATTTACGATTCAAGCAGAGAAATATAAGCATTTTGCATTACCTTCAATTGTAACAGAGGTATGTACAATTGGCCACACCCGTATTAGTTATGCTCCATGGGAACCAACATATATAGTTAAGAGCAGGACGGGATATCATGATCCAGTTAGGGTTAAAGTAACCCAAAAATGGTGGATGATTATTATCATTAGCTAACATTTCCAAAGGATAGTGCAAATATGGGAATAGATCTCCTTGTGAGAGACACATATAGTGTTCTCTATAATGGAACAGTCAGATATGAATACTAGAATGTTGAGAAATTTCAGAAGATAGATAGTGGAATCCTAAAAGGGATAAATATTTACCGTAGTATGACTCCAGCCCCTAGTAACAAATAAAAAGGAGAATATTAGGCGTCCCGAAGAGCCAGTGAGATGAAGCAGGGGAAGCTAAAGGTGAAAGAATATTTTGTTGAAGTTTTCATAATAAGGTGATAGATAGAAATATTAGCAGGTGAAAAAGAAGAGAGTAAATGAAACATTATGAGTAAGATGTGATAAATGAGTGATAACGGTAAATCAAAATATGGTATAATGACAAAGTCTATAGTCAAGTGAAAAGAAAAAAGAGAGGCGGTATAATGACACTTACGTCATAGGGATCGTTTTGATGTTATCGCTTCTCGGTTTCATGCCCGGGATGATAATATTCTTTGAAACCCTAGAAGAAGCTTAAAGATATGTTTATGGGTGTTCTATGGTCTTGTTATACTGAAAAATGAAAAGAAATCCGACCTAAGACTTATATCTATCAATTTTGAAAAAGTCAAAGAGTTGTTAGCTTGGCACCCTAGCATTGGTTTATCTTCCGACGCTTATATCTTTTTATCTGGATGTCGTATGAATGAACGGATAAGAGTGTTGGAAACTAAATTACAAGACCTTAAATTTGGTATATAATATGTACCAATAAGACCTCATATAACACACAAAATGTATTGCTCAAAAAGCTTTAGTGACCCACCTACTTGTCACTTATGATGTCTGCGCAGTCTCGCGAAACTGCAAATATCTCTCTACTCCTATGTCGTATTGATGAAAGGTTTAATGTGTTGGAAACTAGACTCGTAGATCTTCAATTTAGTTTGTAGATAATTCAACAATTCAAAAAAAATTGGGAGAAAATCTTAGTTACATTTTACCTAATATTCAACAAATTTATGAATGTAACTTCTGAAGACCTTTGCAAACTTTTGTTCCAACACTTGCTTGACTTCAAAATGTAGCACACGACTATCATACGACAAAATAACTCATAGAATAACCTCCTTATCATGTAATGAACCATAGTCTCACCCTAAAGTACATGTTATAACATTCCAAACTCGTCGACTTTTGACAAAACTTATTTTCCTCAATTGGTTTAGCTTCTAAGCTTTCCAAACCCCTTGGTACTCGTTATTAATTGATCTTAAATATTTTTAACCTCCAAGATAACATGATTAACTTACTTTATATGCTTCCAAATACAATCTTATTTCTTAGCTTACATCATTTGACTTACGACATACGGAAACATGGGGTGTAACAATCAATTATTCTCACTCATACTTAATATTACTTGTTTATTCACTAGTATTGGAATAAATCACGTATTTTTAGAACCACAAATCAAATTTAATTGTTACTACTATTTTTGAGGTAAGCAGTTTGGCGCCCACCGTGGGGATAAAGATAATAGTGATTATTTCAGTGCTAATTTTCTGATAACACACGTTATTCTTCACACTTTTTCTTGTCAAAGATTCTTTGATTTCAGGCTAAAATATGTCGAACTAAGCAAACGCACCAGTACATGGTTCCTATCCAACCTAGTTATGTATTTTGTCTTTAATTACACTTTAATTATTGATGGGTTTTGATTCTATTCTATTTTAAAGCTATTGATTGCTAAAAAGAAGTTAAGTATAATATTTTTGTAAGGGTTTTCTCAATTTATAAAAGGCACTAGGGAAGCGACTTACACCTAGGCGAGTATCTAATGGAATCTAGAATTTAGGACAAACTTGTTGTATCTGGGTTCGTGATATAACCTCACACTCAATTACTCACCCTATACTTCTCGGTAGTTTGAGTGACTTTGCCCGAATTGGCTTTCTCAAGCCCAATTGGGTGTTCAACCAGTGCAAGTGAAATTGGCTCAAGTCGGGTATTACTATCTCTAGGTTTAACCCTTTAATTGGGGATATCTCTTGAATTCACCCTAATTCCTTGTTAGCCTATTTTACCTAGACTTGGGTCCTCTTTCTCAAGAAGAACCCTAGTCAAAAAAGGCATGAATCAGTGTTTTCAAGCACCAATTCAACAGATAAAGCATGAAACTAAACATCACTAATCCATAAATAAACAAGCCCTAAAATTAGAGACCCATTAAATACCCACACTAGGTTTGGGTGACAACCCTAGCTAATGGGTCTAGCTACTCATAATCAAGGTAAAAATCAAAGATGTAGATGAAATAATAGCCATAAATGTTAAATACAAGGATAAAATCTAAGATTATAAGCTAGAGCTACTCTAGAATTACTCAAAATGGAAAAGTGTTGTTGTTCACGAGCTCCTTAATACAAAAGATGCCCTAAAAATGTGAAAAAGAACTATTTATACACAGCTGAAATTACTGGACAAAAATGCCCTTGCGAAGGTTCCGCTGTCAGCGAAATAATGGGCGCCTCAGTGGATGGACTTTCGCGGCTGCGCAATAACGATTGTGAACCGCATTTCTTCAGAATTGGACTTGACCTGGGCTGGATTTTGTTGTCAGCGTAAAAGCAACCGCCCCCGCGTGATCTTTATCTGCGGTTGCATAATATGTTTGCGGACCGCGTTCCTTCACTTTGGCTATGATGTGAACTCTCTGAACTTTGGATCCGCTCCCAGCGGATTTCTAAGCACCTCAGCGTTAGGAGGTTGCACGGCCGCGTAAAATGAGCGCTGACCGCGTTCTATTCTTGGCCCAAGGTTGCTAACTCTCTGATTCTCCACTTCCGCTCTCAGCAGAATTTCCTCCACGGCCGCGCTTTTGTGACGCGGTCAGCGGTTCAAGCTGAGTCCAAATTCATCTCTCTGAACCTCAATTCTGCTGCAGCCCTCAATAATCCGCCTCAGCGGAAGAACTTATGTTGTAGCGTAAAATTGGCGTTGTCAGCGCTCCAGTAGAGTTCAGGACTTGTGCAAGATTGGCTCCTTTTTAAGTTCGTTCTGGCCTCTTTGCCTCATTTTGACCAAAACCTGCAAGTAAGCACCTTGAGTTAGTTTTTGGGAATACCTTAACGCATTTTTGCCCCAAAATCTAAGCAAAAGAGAGTAAATAGTAGGGTAAAATCCCTAGTTGTCAACGCAGGTCCATTCGCTCCATATGAAAACTCGACACAAACTCCCTAAGCATCTTGTTATCTCTCTGCTTGACTTTGAAGAGGTTTGATTTCCTCGTCTTAACCTTGATGCGCCAGCATAGCAAATAAAATAACAGAATTTGGAGTCAAGTTATGGTACCATATCATCACCCCTTTGGACAAGGTTTCCCCAAATTTCTTCAATAACACCGACTCGATCTTGTCGTCTTTGCGCACGTATAGGAGGTTACGTGCTCGTTTGGATCTGTAGTCTTGTTATATTTGGGAATATCGGGCATCCGAAATATCTTCGGAATTGGATTCAATTCCGCACTTGGGGGGAAAGGTTTCTATATGAATTTTTTGGAATCCGTCCCTTTCGATATTGGAGGTGCTCCCGGATCGACCCTCGAATTGTAAGTTTCCACCTTCTTGTCATTTGCCAATATCTTTTTCTCGCCATACTCCACCCATTTTGTTAGCGCTTCAAGCATTTTCATCACCTTAGAAGTTTCTCCGGGCCCGAACTCATCCGATTCTAAGACAATCTGTTCATCTCTTTGAGCGTCTTCTCTAACCCGCTCGGGTTTGGTAATGTTCTGGGCGTGATTTTGGGTTTGTAGCTATGCTATTGTCGCTTGCTAAGCTTTTCATATTTCATAAATCAATCCTAAGCTAACTCCATCACCTTCCCCTTCGGGTGCTTCTCGAGCCGATGGATGGGGTGCCTCGCGAATGTTATTTTTGGGATGAGTTGGCAGGTTGAGTTGATGGCAACTTGTGAGTTAGCGTCGACCGGGTCTGCGATTGGGACACTATTAAGTTCAAAAAGGGGTAGGTCATTTCTTGGTACCACATTATTGTTCTCATCGTGGTGGCTTGACTCAGTGCCAATGTTCAAGATAGTAGGCTGAGAATTTGACATCTTTTGATTAACCTGAAATCAAACTTCAAAGAGCGAAATAGGGTGTGTTATGGAGATTCGTATTAAATGACCACCATTATCTTTCAAATAAGTAACAATTGAATTTATATACCGCTAAAGGATATGTGATTCAATTTAACACGAATGAACTTTGAATAACTAATAATTGAATAAAAAGAAATCAGAGCGATCAAACCAAATGTAATGGAGGATTAAGCCTAGCTTTGCAATGGATATTCGGAAATCGGTTCTGATCCAGCCCTCGGAACGCGCTCGATTACCACTTAATAAACAATCAGCTGAAGAACACTTTGAATGATGACTAAAGAACAAAAATTAACTTTATTGCTTTGATATGCGTGCTAACGGTGGTCTTCAAAATAAAAGGTTCTCCCATTTATATAGTAGGAAAATTTCAATTTTAGTACAAGTCTAAATAAGGTAAAAAGATCTTTTACTTCCGGTAAACATTAATACGCAGTTGATTTCGGGTGAGATTTGTGCCGCAATATCCAGTTGAGGGCGGATATTTCGTCCCCTCGCTTATCCTGTCTAACCGTCTCTTCCCTTAGTCTCGGCCTTGCACTCTGCTCGAGCCCAATGCTCGGCCGTGTATAGTCCCGGATGCATCATTCGTCCTCCCATGTCTCTCACCCGTGGAATCCCTCGGCTTTATTCGAGGCCATGTCATCGTGCTTTTCTCTCGTTTCTTTACCGGGAAATCAGGGATAGCTTTATCCACGATTTTACCCGTACACAGATAAAATCCGAGAAGAACTATACCCTAATAAATAGAGCCTAACGTTATATAAACCTCGCATCACCATATTACAATAGCGAGGTAGACTCAAGTCTCATGCCTAACAATAGCCATAGCACTAATTGCATATGACATCAAATTGTTGCGATTGCTTCATGCACTTGGCATTTTTTTGTAGGGAAGGACATGACTGCCGAAGCGCTAGCAGTTCGAAAAGCTTTAGAGAGAGCAATCCAAAATGGCTGGTCAAAGGATTGTTATGACGCAAAAAATTAAATATGGTATAAGTGATTCACAAGAAGGTGGAAGTCTTGCTGGAGATTGGACATCACATGACATTTGGAAGTTGATGAATTTGTTGGATGACGTAAATGCCGTATATGCTCCCAATTGAATCTAGTAACTCATAGTTTATATTTATAAATTATAGCTAAAATTTTAGTTTTTGTTTTGCGTAGCGTCACTTGGGTTTCTATTCCCCCAAGCTTGGTATTCCCTGTGAAGTACAGGGGCGTATTCAGGACGGAACACCCAAACCCTCTTCATCGAAAAATTATACAGTATATTTAAGATAAAATCTGTTTTGTATCTTAGTAATTAGGGAATTCAAACCTTTGTAATAAGGGTCCTTGGTTCTATATTTCCACTAGCTACAATATTTTTAACTTTTTCCTTTTTCTGAACCTCTTGACGGTAATCCTGTCTCTCCCATTTGATTAAGTACTACAGTACCATATGAATTAACAATGGTAATTTACTTATGAATTAATAGAGTAACAGTAGTAATTTACCGGGGGAATGAACCATTGCAATGCAATTTGCAGAATTTTTAATGACCTCCAACAATAAAAATCCCGCAAAATAACCTCTTTTTTTTTGTAGTGATGACAATTCAGGGCGGATCCATCCCTTTAAAAGGGTGGCATGACACCCGGTAAAATAATAAAATTTATATATATATATATATATATATATATATATATATATATATTGAGATTTTCTTAAATTAGGTTAATTATATGATCCTGCCATCCGTAACCGTAAACTAGACAAAGGTGCATGGCCGGTAGACCTTTTTGAAAGCTTTTCTCGTCTGTAAAATTCAAGTTGAATTTATCTTGAACTTTGTTAGACTTTTTTTTTCTTTGAGTTTTATTTCCTTTTGTCCCAGTCATTTCCCTTTTCGGCTACCACCGAATTTCTATTTGTCGTTTTATTATTATTTTTTATATATTTCTTTTCTTTATTGTATTATTTTGTATGTGATCTCTAGCAAGAACACTCAAAAAAGAGACTCCTAAACTTTAAAATTATATAAAATAAGCAATCCTCTTAATTAAATTTTAGAATTTTCTTCTTTCAAATACGAAAAGTTGGGTCTTAATGAGAATTTTGGATTGAGATCAAAATAAAATTCAATCTTTTTCATTATATCATAAAAATTTGTGTTATGTGATGGTTTTTAGATATAATTTAAATCACTTTACTGTAATTTTGTAACATTGCTTAATAAGTATGTGATTTATGATTTTGATTTTGGAAAATTGTAGTTTATCTAATTTATGCTTATGGGGTATAATTTATCTATGAAAAATATTTTTTAAATTTTCTTATTCTGATTTTTTGAATATGTTATTATACTAAAGGTGTGATTCTAGTTTAGTATATGATCATATTTTTTTATATCTGAGATATAAATTTTAAATTTTCAAATAAAAAATACCTATTAGGTTTACCCGAATCAACTCAAAAAAATCGAATAAACGTTCCTAATAAATTTTATATTAGTCATATAAAGTATATATTAAAGGAAATTATGGCACCCACCAACTTCAAATCCTAAATCCGCCTCTGGATAACGTACACGTAATAAATATTGAGATTTGAGATATACTTGGTATTCTTTCGTTGTAACCAAAACAATTTGTAAAGTACAGTACTTATATGCTTAGTGGCAATAACATATTTCTTATACCATAGAAAGCTTAAGGGCGTTCTCTCAGAAATATAAATAAGGCCTCATTTGTTTGCACTTAATGAGGGTTTGAATCTGGATAAATTAAATCTTAGCCCATTAAGTGTATTTGTTTTTTTATTTTTAAAAAGTCTGGATAGATCTGGTTGGGTCTGATTCGGTCAGACCTTTAATTGAGTCTTAATCCCGTCCAGAGGTTAAAAATACAGAAAATACACGCCTCTTTTTTCGGTGCTCCTTTTCTCTCTCTTGACATCAGGCTATTTCTTCTAAACCCAAAACAAATTTCATCCTTCACGTACGTCCCTCTCTGGGCTATTTCTTCTAAACCCAAAACAAATTTCATCCTTCACACGTTACAATTGAATTTTGCATTCTTTTTTACAAGTTTCTGCCAAGAAAGTTTTTTGTTCTTCTACGAAAGTTAATTATATAGTAGAAAAATGACAAAATGGTTGATCTGCATGTCAAATTCATTTGCTCATCATATAAATACTAGTAGTAAGAAGTGACATATAAATAACAACAAAAGCATTTACATCGAAATATATAAAAAAGTTATAATGACTCAATAGTGGACCAAGCTGGACAGTTGAAGATTCTCAGATAATGAATGATATGCGCGAGCAACTCGCACTCAAATTAGTACGAAGAAGAGGAAGTGCTTCATAGTTTTTACTTTAGTCATTTAAAATAATTTTTTTAGTATTTAAATTTTAAAATGTTATCTGATTGTCAGTTAGTTCTTCAAATATTCTAATGTTTGTGCATCTAAATTATAACTAGTTTTGAGTTTATTGTTTTAATTTGTTGGATAAGTTTGATTAGAAGATAAATTTACGTCCAAAAAAAAATTTGGTTACATTTCGTTACTACAATTGTTGTTATTATATATAATTTTTATTTATAGTTCAAAT
>ML263518.1:0-15180 GCA_005239495.1 Nicotiana undulata
TTCCAAAATTTGACCCCGGGCCCACGTGGTCGAAACTCGAGGTTCGGACCAAAACCCCATCACTCGTATCCCCACGATTAAGAATATACAATTTGTTTTAATATTCGACCCCAAATTGGGGTTGAATCATCCAAAAATCCCAAAAACCTAATACTAGCCAAAAACCCCACTTTCCTAATTGATTTCATGAGTTTAGGCCTAGTTTTCTAGTGATTAATGATGTTAATTGGANTAAGGGGCTGTGGGGAAGAAGGAAGGAGTGAAAACTTGGGAAAGTCCCGTAATGTCTACTGTTTTTGGGTTTAAGAGGAAAAATCACTGGGCGAATCTCACACCTGTGGATAAATGATTGCACCTGCGGTACCGCAGGTGCGGAAAAATGCTCGCACCTGCGGTCTTGGGCCAGCCCAGAAGGGGCCGCTCCTACGAAAAACAATCCGCTCTTGCGGAGTCCGCTCCTGCGGGATTTGGTCGCCCCTGCGGGAAATCTCGCGCCTGCGATGGGCTGGACCGCACCTGCGGACTCTGGGCAAAGGGCTGGGAATCGCACCTGCGAGGCTGGGACCGCAGGGGCGGTCCCGCACCTGCGGCTGGGCAACCGCACCTGCGGTCACACCAGCTGCTGTGCACCAGCAGTGGTTTTTGCGGGTTTTTGGCCTCGCGCGGCGTCTGGGAGGCACCTGGGCCCAGCCGAGCCCCCGTCCAAAAATATCAACAAGTCTTAAATCACTTAGCGGACTCGCTCAAACTTTCGGAACACGAAAAACAACAGCGGAACTCGAACTCAAACCCCAAGACTTATTTAATCAAATCTTAAGAACTTAAAATTCTAGAATTCATTTCCAATACGCCGAACCGGCCNGTAAGTTAAACATGACATCACGGTACTATTCCCGGTCTCGGAATCTCATTCGGACCTCGGGAACATAACATCACTTTCCAAGCCACATTTCAAATTCTTTAAAACCTCAAAACCTCATTTTGATCCGAAACCCCTCATTTCACGCCCGTTTTACACCAAATTTTACAAATAAGACAAATAATATATAATAAACCTGTTCCGGGCTCCGGAACCATAATACGGGCCCGGTAACACGGTTTTCACATAATTATTCACTTTCATATTCCTTTATTATTTTCAGAAAACAATTTCTTTTAAAAATTCATTTCTCGGGCTTGGGACCTCGGAATTCGATTCCGAGCATATGCCCAAGTCCCATATTTTCCTACGGACCCTCCGGGACCGTCGAATCACGGGTCCGGGTCCGTTTACCAGAAATGTTGACCAAAGTCAACTATATTCATTTATTAATTATCAAAACTCATTTTTATCAAATTTTCACATAATAGCTTCCCGGCTACACGCCCGGGCTGCGCACGCATATCGAGGTGAGACTAACGGAGGCTCTCGGAGCCTCGGAACACAGATATAGCTTAAATTACATAAGATGACCGTTTGGGTCATCACAGTTACAGGGAACTCCCGTATTCATGGGCACTAAGATAGGCCAAGTATCCATGCAGCAAGTGGAATAGATGNCAACAAGGTTTTAGCTAGGCAGGAGTAAGGATAAGAAAAGGTGAGTGAGAAGGTGACGAGAATAGGTAATTCTTCGGGATGAAACCCATCACAACAAAAAAGTTGATGGTTTCCTTACAATTATAAAAAGCTCAGTATAGCATGAGTGAACTCAAAGTAGTTTAAAACTAGGAGCATTTAGAAGAGATATAATGCTACCATGTTAGTAAAGTAAGGATGTAATTGTGATAATGATAAAGAGGATGACGTTTAGACCTTTGACTGAGAAATGATTTTAAGAACAAGTATTTCATGAATTGCACGGGATTAGAATACCCCCATAAGATGAATCACATTTGGATGCTATGAAATACAGTTATAGCATTATAGTATCGTCCCTAAGTGGATCAGAAAAATCACTTCAGATGTTCCCCGATGAGACGTAAGCCCTAGTGACGATATATTACATAAGAGATTTTAAATTATCAGTGGTAGATTATAGATCAATATTAAGGTGAATCAACAATGAATGGATGAAATTTACAAAGTATGAAATGAGATTATGCTATCATTATTAAGATGGACGGTAATAAGGAAGCATTAAATGGCTTATATTTATACATATAGGATAAGCGGTAAAAGAAAAACCTGGAGTTGGGTGGAAAGTATCCATAATAATAAACCGAAGTAAGAGTTATGGTATAGTATGACCTACCTAGTAGTGGTAAAGCTATAAGCATAGATAACTGAGGCTATGAAACAAGATATAGAAATAGTCATAAGTTCAACAAAATACAAAACAAAGAACTTTAGTACACCTATAGATGCCCAGAGGGACAGCTTGTCATAGTACAATATATGTTCACCAACTAAATCCAAAAGATAGGTTAAAATCTAACAAGAAATAAAAAAGGAGATAAGAGTCGCATTGGCGCAAATTCAAGGTTAGAATTGTCTAGGCTGCACGAAAGAAGGTAGAAATCGTTACGACATTGAAAGGAGTTCGACCACAAGTCGTGGTGTGAGAAATAGGCCTAAAGGGGGGAATGTTCTATCCTTTGGATTTATTCACTGAACAACTCCCTAGATGGAAAATACGTTATTAAATTATTCGTAAGAGTTATTGCTTAAGATATGGAAAAGTGCATTAGTCTACATTCGAAGACGAATGTTCCAAAGGGGGGAATGATGTTACACCCCATGTTTTCGTACGTGAGAGTACATCATAAGTCAATTGATGTAAGCTCAGAAATAAGATTCTATTTGATGGAATATAAATTGAGTTAATCTTGTTACGTTGTAGGTTACAAATATTTAAGATCATGAATAACGAGTACCAAGAGGGTTGGAAAGCTTAGAAGCTAAACCAATTGAAGAAAAAAAGTTTCGTCGAAAGTCGACGAGTTTGGAATGTTCAAACATGTACTTTAGGGTGAGACTATGGTTCATTACATGATAAGGAGGTTATTCTATGAGTTAGGTTTTATCGTATGATAGTTTTGTTCTACGTTTTGAAGTCAAGCAAGTGGTGGAACAAAAGTTGGCAAAGGTCTTCACAAGTTACACTCATAATGTGCTTAACATTAGGTCAAATGTATCTGAGATATTCTCTTGATATACTTGGAATTAGGAGCTGATATACCTACAAAACTGAATATCTATTATTCTAGGTTCCAGCGCATTAAACCGTTCATCGATACAACATAGGAGTAGAGAGATATTTGCAATTTTGCGAGACTGCGCAGACATCATAAGTGACAAGTAGGTGGATCACTAGAGCTTTTTGAGAAATACATTTAATGCTTTATATGAGGTCTTATTGGGACATTATATACCAAATTGAAGGTATTTTAATTTAGTTTCCAATGCTATTAACCGTTCGTTCATACGACATCAGGATAAAAAGATATAAGCGTCGGAAGATGGACCAATCCTAGGGTGCCAAGCTAGCACCTCTTTGACTTTTCCAAACTTGATATATATAAATATTAGGTCGTCTTTCTATTCATTATTAAGCATAAAATGACCATAGAACACCCATAAACATAACATCAAGCTATCTACTAGGGTTTCAAAGAAGAATATCATCCCGGTCATGAAATATAGAAGCAATAACATCAAAATGATCCCTACGACGTAAGTGTCATTATACCGCCTCTTCTTTTTCTTTATAGTTAGAGTTTTGGAAGTTAATTCATAGTTAATAAAAGTCTAATATCTGTATTTAAGGGTTTAAATATCAAGGAAGTTTGATAAATGTGTTTCCTAATAGTTAGAACTCACGGGACGGTGATCGGAAGCCGTGAGTTCGAGTTATTTGACTTGTAGCGGGTTGTTTTGTATTGATGTTGGGCTGCGTGTTTTACTAATGTTTTGTGGAGTTTTGGAGGAGGAAGGGTGTTGATAAACACCATATAGATGTAGGTTTTTGAGCTGGTCATTCGTTGTAAAATTTCCGGGTCGTTTGACACGACTACGGTTGTCGTCTTATGTGTGAAGTGATTAGGTTGTTTGTGGATTGTTTTGGGAGGCTCAATATGATTATTATTGATGTTGTTTGGGCTGTTAGGTGATTGTTTTGACTTGTGCGAAGTCATATAAATAGGGGAGGTGTTGTCCGTTTCGTCATAAAATAGGTTGTGGTCGATACATAATAGTTATGACGCTTAAACGATAACGATAGTGTTGTTTCTCTTATTGTAGATTAAGGAATTGTGACATTTGCGTAGCTTGAGGTTGGGGCAGTATATACAAGGTATGTGAGGCTATCCCTTTCCTTCTTTTGCACGACTCCGATTGTACATAATGCAATGAACGAGCTTCCAAAGATACTCTACTCTTTGAAGCTAGCAATACTTACATTGTTTCACTTCTTATGGAATAATTTATTTTGAGGTTTTTTCTCTTTATCTTATGTTATCAATATTGTTGGTACTTCCTAATTATTATAAGATTATTGATGAAGAGTTAATCCTAATAACATGTACGGAGAATATCGACCTTACGTCACTCCGAAAGGTTCAGAATATGATTCCAATGAGTCCTACATGCATTATATATATATGTAGCTATTTTACTCTACCGAGTCGCGCTATAGTCGGTCGGGTATGGCACCTATTGTGCAACCACTGATCAGTTGGGTTTACCGAGTCCTCTTTGAGGCCGGGTATGATATGATGATGATGATGCCCACAGAGGCGAATGTTCTATGATGATGATGATGCCCCCATAGGCGGATGTTCTAAAAAGATTATGTGTATATATGTATCACGCATTTCATGTTACTGTCTCTTAGAAGTACTCAGATACTACAGGTTGTATCTCCTACATCTATCTTTACATTACTGTTCTTATTTATGTTTTCCTGCTTTACATACTCAGTACTTTATTCGTACTGACGTCCTTTTATTTGTGGACGCTGTATGTCGTGCTGCAGGTCTTGATAGACACGTAGACACAACTCCCCCACCACAATAGGCTTTCCAGTTCAGCTGTTATAGGCGAGATCCCTTCTCCGGACTTGCCGTGGTATTGGTATTTTTTTTCTTATAGATGTTATGGGTATATCGAGGCCCTGTTCCAGCTATGTTGCTTTACTTATGCTCCTTTAGAGGCTCATAGACAGGTGACAACTCATGTATTGTTTAGTATGCCTTGTTGGATAATTTTTGTTGTATAGTCTTTCATGGCAGCGTTGTAGCTCATACCTTTTATGTAGTTTCTTAGCAATCTTGTCATCCCATGTGATGTATGTTCATGATCCATATCTACCATTTATATTGATCTCGTTATCCCTTAAAGATAATAAGAAGGTTAGATAAAATGTACGTTGGTGCTCGGCAAGTATGGCCCGGGTGCTAGTCATGATCCTCCAGTTTGGGTCGTGACAGGTTATACCTGGTATACATGCTCAAAAAACTTAACAATTCATGGTTGGTCGTCGTGTCTATTAGTTAATCAATCTGCATCAACAGGAGCAAGCCTTTGGGACACACGTTATTCAAGTCAATGTATTAATACATACCCTCCATTTTTTATTATTCTCTGGGACTACCACTATATCTTCTAACTAATCTTTATATTTAACTTCTATAATCAATCCTATTTTCAGAAGCTTGGAGTCCTCTTTGATGACCATTCCATAGAGGATTGCATTTTCTTTTCTTCTGCTTAAATAGAGTATATCACATGTATATGTTAAGCTTGTGAGTTATTACCTTAGGTACCTCAATTAACTTACTTTTTGAGTTTATGGTCGAGACCCAAACCAATGTAAACCGTTCTCTCAAGGAAATTGATAATGAGAATAATCACTAATTCTAGCTCTTGCGCAGAAAATTTGGGTAGCGTCCGTCTCATCTAATTTTATATTATTTTTGGAATATTCTTGTTTGGTTGCTCAATTGTGTTTGTGTTTCCTTCTGTTGGGGTTTAAGGACTCGTGCGAACCTTGCCGCTTTAGTTGTTATTCAGATCCATCTTTGATATGTCTTCTTGCAATGGCAATTGATTTATACTATTTGGCTACTCCCTTTTTTCCTTGGATTTCTCTGATTCCCTACTTGGTGGGGAATTTGATGACTTGGTGTAGGGTGGATGTCACAATACCATTTTTGTGAATCCATAGTCTTCCTGGGATGATGTTGCATGTCATATCTTTGGAATGGGGTTTCCATGACACCCCATTTGCAAAAGTCATTATAATGATCTAACATATTGTTGTCTCACTGGAGTTGTTGAATCCGAAGAGCAAACGTGATTTTAAAATGATCATATCAACAACTTGTATCTCTTCAATTACCCGTAATTGGATGATCATTACTAAGCTTCCTAGATCAAGTAATTAAAATTCGTTTAGCATTAGTACCAAAGACTCCTAGTGTAATTACTGGTGCATCATTATGCGGCATCATTAGTCCATTTTGATCCTCATCATCATAAGCGATGCTTTCTTCGATTAGCGTCTCTCGGCTATGCTTCTCATGTCTAAAAAACATCTTGGAGAATTTTCTCGTAATATTAAATGTGACTCAGTTGTTTTCTTCTCATCCAAATATAACATTGATGGTCTTCTTAGGTAACGTGGTTTGGGAAGGACCTTCTTTACTCTGATTTTTCATTTGAGATTGATTTCTCTTCTTGATAAACAACTCCGTGAGATATCCTTTCTTCAAAAGTTGTAATTCATATCAAAATCCTTGTTTTCTCTTACTAGAATCTGATCTCATTTCCTCGGGCTTCATATAAGGATTTAGGGACTTGGAGGAAGAATGACTCAAAAAATAAAAATCTATGCAATTCAATTGAAGATAAGAAGGATAGGAAGAAGTGCGAAAAGTGCGGTCGACAGAAGTGGATGTGCGGTCCACACTAATATCTTGCGATCGCAAATTGAGAAACTGGAGCCTTAGCACCTCAACCAGAAGTATGGTTTGCAAAAGAAAGTGTGGCGGCACTTTTATCTGCAAAGCACTCTGCACTGGCAAACCTAAAAGATCAAAGCATGAGCATATAGATGTTTTATGTCTCTCCAAAATGAGACCGCAAGACCTTAAGTATGGCCACAAACATGAAGTGTGGCCGCAAAATCTGAAGGGTGACCGCAAACTTCCACTCGAAATCAACAAAGTGCAAACCACACTCCTGTCTGGAGCGGCAAAATATCCCGAAGGGCATTTTTTATAGGAATATTTGGAGCTTATAAATAGGATTCATAAGTTATAATACGAAATCTATCATCTTGGGACTTCGAGGAGTGCATCTTTAGCAATTTTTGAACTATTTTCAAGGGCCAAGATCACATTCATACATAGAGTTTAATCTTTCAAATAGTGGATTAAACATATCTTGTTCTTTTTTTCTTTTCTTAGTTATGAGTAGCTGAAATAATAACTAGGGCTGTATTCTAACCCTAGTGTGTCAAAATTCATGGGTGTTTAATATTAAGCTTGTTCATGATTGAGTTAGTTATTATTTAGTTGTTTTCATGCTAAACTTGTGAATTAATGGTTACAAACATTGATTCATTCTTTTTTGGTTTGACTCTTACTTGAGAAAGAGGAGTTAAGTTTGAATAATTAAGCTAACAAGAAATTTGACTAATTGAGAGTTTGACTATGCTTAACAAAAGAGAGTAAACTAGAGATATGAATCTCTTGACTTGGATAACAACACCTATTCTTAATGAAATTCTATTGACTTGAGAAAGCAATTTGAATTAGAGCACTTGTTAGTTGAGAAATATCAAGTGGGTATATTAGACTCTGTATCATGATAATCCTATTCACGCAATAAAGCTTAGTATATTAAACCTATTTAGTGGAACACATACGCAAAAGGATACAACCCTAGGCCTTTTATCACATAAGTAATTTTCTTACTTAATTCTCGCTTATTACGTATCTGTTAAATTGTTATTTTGCAAAATTAGGAGTTTAGTCCATAGAATTAGTTACTCACTCTTTGGTTAAAAGCTAATTTAAGATATTAATAGATTCATTCTTAGGTGTTTACCTTAGCACCTATTAAAACTCCTTATGGTTCGACCTCAACTCTATGTTGGGTTATTATTGTAACGACCGTTTCACTTCTATTTTTGAGGTGTGCATTGGGCGTTATCAATATTTGGCGCCGCTGCTGGGGAGTTTACGATGTTAGATATATACTATTGCCTATGTTTCTTGAGCATCTTCTTTTAACATTTATGTTACTTGATTTTTTGTGTAATTGTAGCGACTAATGGAGAACAACGAGCTTGGTAATTTTCCATTGGGAGAGGTGGATGGCGAGGAGAACAACTTGATGATGTGGCCCCGATACAATATGGAAACCGCCAAGGACGTGGCCAAAATGACTATGTACCGCCACCCTCATCCCCTCCGCCACCACCACAAGCCCAAGAGGAACAACACAGAATTATACCAAATGAAAGATATGCAAGTGCTATTGTCCCCTTCACTAGAGCAATGAGGCTATTTCACTGAAGCATCACATCCAAATGCGTATAACATTTGAAAGATTTTATGGATCCGTGTTGGGGTAGCATGCAAACAAATACTACGGGGGATGCATTGAGGTTAAGGCTATTTCTCTTCTCGGTAAGGGGAAAGCCTTATATTGGTTGGAATGCTTACCAAACCATTTTATCTAGACATGAAATGAGTTGGCAACAAAATTCATTGTTAGGTTCTTTTCACTGGGCACAAGGGAACCTTGAGGGATGAGATATTGTCCTTTAAGCAAGAACCTAGTGAATCACTACTTGAGATTTGGGAGCGGTATCGCACATGCTGAAGGAATGACTCGACAAAAATATGACCGAAAATATGATACAACAAACATTCTACCGTGGAATTAGCACTACAAATCAATGTATGCTGAATCAACAAACTAGGAATAATTTCATGACAACATCTTATGTAGAGGTTTATGAGATCCTTGATGAGATGGATGAGACCTCTTTGATTTGGCAATCCCGGTATAATGTTCCTCAAGGTGATCCCATCATGATTTATCTTCACAAGGAGTTGCAAGATCATGGTCAAGCGATTGCAGAGTTAACTACAACAATGAATCAACTTGTCAAGGCACAACTTCAACAAACTCAAGGTCTGAAACAAGTCAATGCAATGAATAGTGTTAATGTATTGGATACTGAGCTGAGGACCGGGAGTAATCAATTTCCACCATGAGCTGAGAGTTATCCCAGGATTTCTCTTGGTAATGCTACATTAGGGCTTGGAGTAGAAAATATGGAGATGCACCATAAAAAAGGAAGAGAATCGTGGAAGATGACCATGTGATTCAATATGAGGAAGTTCCAGATGAGGATGCTCAAGTAAATAGTGATGTTGACATTGTGGAAACACAAAAGGCGGTGAACCTATCCAGGGAGCATGTTATTGGCATACCCAATACGGTAGCATTAAAGGACAATGCATCTTTTCCAAAGCCCTCCCCCACCCCCCCACCCCGCTCCACATCCTAAAGGGTCGCTAAGAGAAATTTGGATAACCAATTTTAAAAGTTCATACAAATGATGAATAGTTTATCTATTAATTTTTCATTGGTGGAAGATTTGGAGCAACTGGCCGGCTATGAAAAATTCATGAAGTATTTTGTGACCAAAAAGAGGTCTATGAACTTTGAAACAATCAAGACCACTCATCAAGTTAGTGCTATTTTTCCTTCCATTTAGAGGATCTCGGTGCTTTCACAATTTCATGTACTATTGGAGTGTCGATTTTGCTAAGGCCTTGTGTCATCTTGGAGCGAGTACCAACTTGATGTCTTTCTAAATTTTAACAAATTTGAGGATTGAAAAATCAAGACCCGCATCCATGAGGTTACAAATGTATAATTGCACAATGAATAGGCCATTAGGGGTGATTAAAGACGTGTTGGTTAGGGTCAATAAGTTCATTCTTCGAGCTGACTTTGATATTCTAGATTGTGGAGTGGACTATGAAGTTCCAATCATTTTTAGAAGTCCACGCATTTCTATAGAAATGGCGGTTTGTAATTTTGAATCCAGAAAGCTCACCTTCCACGTTGGTGGTGAACTAGTGGTATTACATGTGTGCAAGTCTGTACGTCAATCGAATAGAAATGAGGTGTGTTAATCTATGGACTTGGTGATCGATGTTACAATTGATGACACTAGTGCTGCAATCAACGTGGGTGATACGTTGTAAACTATCTTGTTAAACTTTAATGATGATAAAATGGATAGCTTCATGGAATGAGTCAATTCCTTGCAAGGGGTGGGGTCATACAACTATGTACCCCGAAAGTTGCCATTTGATCTTGAAAATAGGTAGACTCCTCAAACAAAGTCTTAATCGAAGATCCGCCCGTTTTGGAATTGAAGTCATTGCCAGCACACCTTCGCTATGAGTTTTTTTGGCCCTTGTTCTACGATACCGGTTATTCATTTTTCTTTTTTAACTAACATGTCGTGACTTAACTCCCAATGGAGATGCGACGGCGCCTAACACTACTTGCTAGGCAAGACAACAGTTTTACAATAACAACGAATTATATAAATCAAAATTTGATAAACTCAACAACGGAAATATAAAAAAATATTTTCAAAATATAAGAATAATGCTACTACAACCATCCCAAAGATCCGGTGTCGATGAGTACATGATTACTACTGAATATCAAACTACAATGTCAAATCATCAAAATAATTGTCAGAATAATACAACAATAATAAAGAAATAAGTGAAAGAGAACTTCAAGGTCTGCAGACAACAAAGCAGCTACCTCATAGTCTCCCAAAAATTGGTACCAACACACCTCTAGCAATCACCACGTCTGGAAGTACTTGGATCTGCACAGAAAGTGCAGAGTGTAGTATAAGTATACCAACTCCATGTACTCAATAAGTAATAAACCTAACCTTGGGATGAAAGTAGTGATGAGCTAAGAAGAAATAGTTATAGAGAAATAACAATAACCAGTAACAACTCAAGATATAAAAGTAACAGTATAAGTGAATAACTCACTGATATCATGTTTAGCCCGTTCACATTACAGGAACTTAGGCATGTTTTCCAAGTATGAAAGTTAAATCCCAGCACAGAATAAACATCTCATTTACCAGGTAGCATGAGGAAATTACATCTCTATGTATACATGTCATATCAATATCATCACAGTGAAACCATCAAGAAAAACCACACTCAGCACACTCACATTGCCTTGCACAATGCCCCTCACCATCACACACACAACACTCAGTACTATACGAGGGCCTGACATATGTGCGCCTCACCAAAGCACGTATATATATATATATATATATATATATATATATATATATATATATATATATATATATTATTGTGCATGTTCTCTATGTAGATATCAGACTTTGGAGGAGGCAGATCCTGGCCCAAGCGGTAATCAAAAGCCAATATGGTCTTTTGCGGTGTGCAACATGATTCAAATATCAATCAATAGCCAATATGGAATGTTGCGACGTGTAACCCAATCTATATCTCACTCACAACATGGCTCTACGACCCATATCAGTCAACAACCTCTCAAGACTCAAGAGTTCACAATCTCATAGAACTCGACCCAAACAGTATCGCATATGGAAAACAAAAACATCATGTCATGTAATAAGAAATATTGCGCAGAGACTGAGATATGACATGAAATAGAAGAATTTTGACTGAAGGTATAACAAAAATTAAGGAAAAACAACTCGAAACAAAAGGAATATCCCCATTATATCTCAACCAAATAAGCACATAGCCTACACATGATTTTTATCATGAATCATTGCTCAAATAACCAAACGAGTAGGAAAAACATAGATATAACAATGAATGATAGCAAAACAAGTCTGGTAATAGTCTAAAGTCAACACGGATCATGAATACTTCGGTGCATGCACTCATGCCCGTCACCTAACATGTGTGTCACCCAACTCATCTCAAATAACATAGTTCGCAAGGTTAATTACCCTCAAATCTATGTTTAGATATGTTACTATCTCCAAACACACGAATTAACACTCCAAAAAGCCCTTACTACACGAATCGGCCTCAAAGTAACTCGAGTCTAGTCACCAACAACTTAATATCATAAAAAAATGCCATAAGAAACAACCTAAAATAATAACGCTTTGATCTTTATCAAAATCAAAAAATCAACCCAATACGTTAACCCTGATCATGCACCCCTGAATCCAAACAAACTCACAAATTCTGAACACTCATTCTATTATGAGTCCAACCATACCAATTTCATCAAATTTCACCCTCAAATTGACCTCCAAATCATCAAATTTCATTTAATTTTTTTAAACTAAATTTCCCAATTTCTTCACTTATGTTCACCAATTAAAGTCCAAAAAACAAGAATAGAATCATGGAATATAAACAAATCCGAGTAAAAAAAAAAATAATTACGCCAATTCAAATTGTAAAAATCCCCTCCTAAATTGTCTGAAACCGAGCTTTTTAACCCAATGTGTGATATAACCAAAACAGAATCAATCAATATCCCAAAAATAGTCTATAGGAATGCGAGACCCAGGTTGCAAAAGTGATGCACGACTACCCTGACACTGCGCGAACGTAAGCGACATCTCATGATCGCTAAGGCTTATAGCCTGATGCCCCAGCTGAACTCACCCTTTTATACGAACACTTGTGTGATCGCGATGACCACTACCATCCGAACTTTGTGAAGGCGTTCACCATTTTGCGAAGGCAAGGAAAATTTACCTGCCATCAGAAATACTTTATGCGATAGTGAGTGCCTTCTCGCGATCGCGAAGGAGAAAACCATAAATCAGAAATCAGTTATGCCAAAACATGGAGAAATGGTCTGAAACTCATCTGAAACACACCCAAGGCCCCTGTCCAATCATACCAACCAATCCCAAAATATAACGCAGACTTACACAAGGTCTCAAATCACACAAAACAACATCAAAACCACGAATTGCACCTCAATTCAAGCCTAAGGAACTAATCCAACCTTTCAAATTAAAACTTACGTCGAACATTCCTAAACACCTTGGAATGGCCTCAAAATTTGCATGCAAGTCCCAAATGACACGACAAACCTATTCCAACTCCTGAAATTAAAATCCAAACCCAATATCAATAAATTCAACTCTCGATCAAACCTATCAACCTTTCAAACCTTCGACTTCGCAACTTTCTCGAAAGAGAACCAACCCAACGTACTGACCTCCAAATCAAAATCCGGACATATTTATAAGTCTAAAATCACCATACAAAACTATTGGAACCATCAAGACTTTAATTTGGAGTAATCTACCCAAAATTAAAAATCCGGTCAACTCTTTCAACTTAACTTCCAACCTTGGGACTAAGTGTCTCAATTCACTCATAAAATTATCTGGAACCAAACCAACTACTTCGACAAGTTACGTGTCATGCCCCAAACCTCGGGAGGCGTGGCTGGAACCCGGTTCCGTACTGGACCGAGCGAACCACTTTGCAACTCTTTTTTTTCTTTATAACTCCTGGGCCAACATGGCCACAACTCGTAATGTATAACTTGTAAGTGAGCAACATTGTATTAATCACTATCATTTTTAAAACATGAATACATATGGGCCGTCAAGGCCTCTGACATACTATACAAAATGAAACTATGTCTACAAAGTCTCTAAGATTATTTGATATCAAGAGGGACAGGGTACCGACCTACCCATAAGTATGTTGCAAAACTCTAACACGATGACTTATAGACTCGGCTGCACTCGAAATGAGGTGGAGTCTTACCGGTACTTCGCTGAACGCTAACCTCGTCTACCATAAGGGCTCGGCAATCTGATTATCTATACCTGCAGGCATGAATGTAGTGTCCCCAACAAAAGAACGTCAGTACGAATAATGTACTATGTATCTAAGGTAGAACTAAAATGTAACAATAAGTCAACATTAATTAAAGACATATAAGAATCAACCTGAATCTCTGAAGTGCCATTGTATATGCATACTTATACTTAGGCAAAATACATAAGTAGCCACTTGAACTATACTCCAAATCCCTGTTACACACTTTTTGGGAACAAAAATTACTTTACACACCCAACATTTCTAAAGTGTGTCTAAGACACACTATCTTTGCTACGTGATTGTGATGACCCAAAAGGGTCATCCTATATGAATTTGATTATGACTGTGTTTCGAGGCCACAAAATCCTCCGTTAATCTCACCTCGATGTGCGTGCGTAGTGTTACGCCCAACAGTATTACATCGATGATATGCTCTGCAGTAATATATATTGCGGTGATGTTACGCTTCGCGGTATTAAGTTACGGCGATGCTGCCCCCTGAAGTATTGTACGTTGAATTTGTCATAAGGTAATTGACATCAGTCCAAGTAAAAGATTATTTGGGGATTATAAGGATTATGCTATTTCACAAGTGATTAGTAAATTCGTAAAAGTAAGAGGGGAAGCAAGTCGGAGAAAATGAATTTTGTTGAACTTGGTATTTTGGGATAAAATATGGCCCGAGCTAAAATACCCGGTATCTATGGACTAGTACCATACAAGGTACTACATGACCATGATAGTAAGGTGTACAAGGTATGTTAAAAGTGAGTAGTATTTTAAGTAATTTGAAATAATCCTTAAATTATATGAATTATTAGTAATGGGAGAATTAACTAGTTAATTAATAATTAGTGGTTGATTAATTAAAATCTTTGAATAAGATTAATAATCCCAAAACGTGGAAGCCACATATTGATACATATGATGACTCTTCCATTTGAGTCAAAAGGTGGCATCTATGACCTCTACCACGTACCCATATTTCTTAAGACTTAAAATTACAAAAATATAAGTGGTGCACCATTATATGTGTATCATTATTTACATAGTCTTTCTGAAGAACATAATTGGCTTCATTATACTTCATTAGTGTCACTTCTCTTAAAAGTTTCTGTTAAAGAATGACAAATCTTTGCAAATTTCAATGATTTTCCATACTTTAAGGTCATTTTCTAAGGAGCTTAATTCAAGCTTCTCATTTCATAATTATTTAAGGGGAAGTATCGGCCAAGATAGTCTTTGCATAAGCAACGAGATGTTCTGTGTTTGTCACAATTAACGTGTGTTAGAGAATTGTCAGGAGAATCGACTCAGGTATGTTAA
>ML263519.1:0-17002 GCA_005239495.1 Nicotiana undulata
GAGACTCACCTCGACGAAGCACTCCTCGGACCAATGACCGGATCAAAAGATGCGCCTGAAATTATGAAACTACTCTTGACGGCTCACAACTAGCCAACCATAGCATAATTGAGTCAATTCATGCTCCAGGAATAAGAATTAACAAGAAATTCCAAAATATAGTATTCTTGAAGGTTTTTGAAATTTGGACCCCGGGCCCACGCGTTAGGATTTTGAAAATTCTCGAAGGAATGAATTACCCGAAGCCCAAGGATCGTAATTACATAATTTATTTAGGAGTTCATGGCTAAAAAGGGATAATTCACTAATTATCAAAGCCCTAGGAATGTCTACCAAATTTCATGATTTTTTTGATATTTTAATAGATAACTAGTTAGATTTCCATAATAAATTCATGAATTTAGAGAGAAAATCATACTAACCTGGAAGGACTTGACCTTGGACAACTTTTCCCTAGCTTTGAGGAGCTCTAATGGATGTTGGGTATTGAATAGTGAAGAAGAATCCCGTAATTGGACATTTAAATACTGCCCAGGAAAACCTTGATTGCGATCGCAGCATCAGGCCTGCGATCGCATAGACCAAGCTGCCAGACCAATGCGATCGCGGCTGGAGGTCTGCGATCGTGGAGAACAAATGGTCCTGGGACCCAAACGACACTATGCGATCGCATAGATGGGGCTTGCGATCGCGGAGAGTGGGGAGTTAGGCTTATGCGATCGCAGGAGTGAGGTTTGTGATTGCAGAGAGCGGGGGAAGAGACTTATACGATCGCAGGGTGATGTCTGCGATCGCATAGAACAAAACTCACCTCAGAAGAAATTCCTCTCTGCGATCGCAATCATCCCTCTGCGATCGCGGAGAAGGAAACCAGACAGGAAATTTTCTGGTTTTTCTAACTTAGCTCCCGGGGGTCTAAAACACCCCGGAGCCCCGTCCAAAAGCACCGGCAAGTCTGTATTCATTATACAAACTCGCTCGAACTTCTGGAACATGGAAAACAACAGCGGAACTCAAAATTCAACCCCAAAACCAAATTAATCAAACTTAAGAACTTGGAAATTCTAGAATTCATTACATTGCGCCGAACGGGTCTATACTACTCGGAATGACCCCAAATTTTGCAGACAGGTCATAAATGACTATTCAAAACTATTTCCGGTCCCGGAATTCCATTCGGACCCCGATATCATGAAGTCCCGTTCCAGGCCAAATTCTAAACTTAAGGAAATCTTGATTTCCATTTCGGGCGCCAAAACGCTCCCGGGTCATCAGAAACCCGAGCCGAACATACGCCCAAGTCTGAAATCATCATACGGAGCTACTGGAGCTGTCAGAACTCGATTCCGAGGTCGTTTGCTCAAAATGTTGACCGAAGTCAAACTTGGCCAAATAGGCCAGCCTTAAGGAACCAAGTGTTCCTAAACCATCCAAATCATTCCCAAATTCGGGACCACCAGCTCCCGCGAGTCATAAAGCATGAATAGCTGCTATGGAAGGTTTCATTTAAGGAGGATCAAACATAGTACATTTTGACTGCACCTGCGTTGACAGTTGTTTCTGAGGAGATTTTCCTCGAGCCCCAAGTACATTGTACTCTTTTGGCAGTACTCTTTTAGAAATGCATGGACCTTTCCAATCTGAACCAATTTTCCTTTGGTTGTTCCAATTCATTGTTTTATCTCCTTGACATAACTTCATTTGCATTCTGATTCTTGATTCATTATTTCGAAGTCTGACAACGTTTTTTAGGATCTTTTGACTGCACCTTCGTTGACAATTGTTTCAGGGACATTTCCTTAGATGTACCCCAAGTATAAACGCACTCTTTTGGAAGTACTGTTGTAGTAATGTATGGACCTTTCCAATCTGAACCAATTTTCCTTTGGTTATCGTGATTGTTTTATTTCGTTGATCTAACTTCATTCGCATTCTGACTCTTGATTCATTATTTTGGAGTCTGACAACGTTTTAAGTTCCGGGCATGAAGTCCGCATGCATGTCATGTTATTGAAATCTGCATTTAAACAGGACTGAAAGTAGCATAAGAAAAAAGACAAGATTAAGAAAAGAGACATTCTTGGAAAATGAAATATTAAATCCATTTGATTTTTGATTGATTGATTTTTGTTTTGAAATTTAAAGATAGAAGGGTTTACATTGGAAAGTAAGATAATAAAGTAAAACATCCGGATCACACCCTGAGATAATCCGCACGTAGAAAGGATAGAAGAACTGGCTACCGAGACTCCCATCTGATAGGGAAACTTCTTGGCAACCGTTTTCTAGTTTTTCTTCTATCTCGGCAATGGCTGCAATGGCCTTCAGTGCCGGATCAAATTTCTCATATTTACAAATCATTCTGACTACTGGCCCAGTGTAAGCATACAAGGGGGTTATTCATCGTATTTGGGTCTTTTTCATCCCCAAGCACTATTGCCTGGACCTCGATGAGGTCTTCCACTGCTCTTTTTAAAGTCCAACAATTTTTAGTGTTATGCCCCACTGCTCCAGAGTGGTATTCACATCATCAGCCCGGTGCGAGGGGGACTCGGGGTTCGGCTGGTTCGGGGCCACCGGTTGTAGCATACCTGTCCTGACCAACTTTTGGAACAAGTTAGAGTATGATTCACCAATAGGGGTGAATTGATTCTCTTGGAAAGTCTCCCTTGGGCGCGGATTGTATTGGGAAACATTTGATTAGGGATTATATGGAGCTTGGTAAGGATGGTCATTTCTGGGAAGTGGAGCTCGGTTTTGGGTATAATTTTGTGGCCCCGTGTAAGATTGCACGTTCATCACCGCATAGGGAGGCGGTGTCATGACATATGTTGCATCATCTTGATAGGGATTATAGTGCTGTGGGACTTTAGGAAGCATATATGATTGGTTGAATTCCCTGTGGGCCCCCTTCGAGCTCGAAGTCATCATGGCTCCCTCTTCTATCTCGTTTCTGTTCAACAAACCCCCTGACCCATTCTGAACGGCTTCTGATGCAGCCTTAAAAGTAGCTTGACTCAAAATTCGGCCCGTTTCTAAACCACTTTCGACCATCTCCCCAATTTTCATAGCTTTAGCAAATGGTCTACCCATAGCAGACATCATGTTCTGGAAGTAGTCTGCCTCTTGGGCCTGTAGGAAGACCGTAACCATTTCTGCTTTGTCCATTAGAGGCTTTACCCTGGCAACTTGCTCACTCCATTTGACAGCATATTCACGATAGCTTTCCACGATTTTCTTCTTCAAATTGGACAAAGAGTTCCTGTCGAGAGCAATGTCCACATTATATTGGAACTGGCGGACAAAGTCTCGGGCCATATCGTCCCACACATGCCAATGAGTAATTTCTTGACTCACATAGCATTCAGCAGCGATTCCGGTGAGGCTTTATCCGAAATAGGCCATTAGTAACTCATCGTTTCCACCAGCATCCCTCAGCTGGTTACACTATCATTTTAAGTGAGCTATCGGGTCTCCGTGCCCGTCATATTTTCCAAACTTTGGCATCTTGAAACCAACCGGCAGGTGAACATGTGGAAACATGCATAAATCGGAGTAGGAGAGACTCTTCTGACCACTCAAACCCTGAATGTTTTTTAAGCTTTGCTCTATGCTTCTCATCCTCCAAGCCATTACTTCATGCTCGGGGTTTCTCATTATTCTTTGCTGACCCCTGGGAGACTCATATTGCGGGTGCTGAGGGTATGATTTTGGCCTGGGTACTGTTGGATGTGCCGTAGTGGAGATTGGTACATCGAACATTGTTGGCGGTGCCCTTGAATCCGACGCCTAGGGGTGATCCACAGAAGGCATTCCGGGGCCATTAGACGGCATTAAGGGGTGCCCATATGGGATGAGTGGGTTGGGCACAAGGATGTTGGGAAGCCCATCTGAAACGGGAATCAACCAAAGAAAACTATGGATTACACTTGGTGGTTCCCTACTGTTAGACCAGGCGTCCCACATTTCCAACGTGCGGCGACGCAACATTCTATTTTCTTCAGCAGTTGCTGATTCCGGCTGTGGAATAGCCGATGACGGGCTATCATCAGGACCGATGATTGGCAGATTACTGACGGAGGCCATCTCTACCTTCAGACATTGTGAAGGATGGGAAACCAGACTACTAACAAAACCAACCACCAGAACCTGGCTAATTTGCATCCCAAACAACCTTGTTAGTTTTGAGACATTTAGCATATAGGAAATCGCATATTGGGATGCAATGCACCTAACATTTAAATGCTTCTACCATGTGTTTGAACGGTTGCATGTTTCATCCCGACCTTTAAATGTCCCTTTCAAATTTTATCTCTCCCTTTTTTTTTGAATTTTCCATATCTCGATTTCTTTTCCTTTCTCTTTTTGTTATTTTCGCTCTTTATTTTTCTCAGTTATTTTATCACTTTTTTTTAGCTCTATTTTCACTTTCTTTTCACTCTTTTCTTTATTTTTCACTCAATTTTTTTCCACTTTCTTTTTCTCTCGCTTCTCTCTTCTTCTTTTTTTAAATTTTTTATGGCTATGATCGAATCCTACGTGGATTGCCTACGTATCATGACGCCGCATGAATCAGATCTTGCGTAGTTTGGGAAGATTGTGAGTGGAGTAAACAAGCTAACTCTCTTTATTTTAAAAAAAAAAACAACTTAGGCCATAAAAGTAAAAAAAAAACACACAATTTTTTATTGAATTTCATTTTTTTTTGGATTTTAAATTTTTGAAAAAGGGCTTTAAAAGAAGAAGAAAAATATTTTGGCTATTTTTATTTATTTATTTATTTATTGATTTTTATTTTTATTTGAAATGTTTGAACGAAAGACTTCTAAAAAGCAAGAATATATTATTTTTTTGGACTTTGATTTGATTTTTTTTTTATTTTTTGTTTTGAATATTTGGAAAAAACACTTCAAGATAAAGGAAACTTGTATTTTGGATTTTGATTTTTTCATTGATTTTTTTTTTGAAATTGTTTGAAATGAAAACTTCTAAAGAAGAAAGAAAATATTTTTTTATTTTGAATGTTGCATCTAAATTTTCAAAAGAGGGACTTTAAATAATGATTTCTAAGGAGGAAAAAGATTTCGTTTTTTTTCCGGATTTTGTCTGATGATTCTTTTTGTTGAAGAAATTGAACTCTTTGAGGTTAGTTTCTTCTTCTCTTGCCACCAATTTTTTTACTCTTAACATATGATATGTGATTTTTCAGGTTTTGTTATTCATAGGAAATAAAATATGAACCCGACGTGATGTGTGAACGCATTGACAGTAATCAGAGTTTTTGTGACTGTGAGGTATGTGCAAAAAATTGCCAGTTGCTTGAGGTTTTTAATGCACTTGCTGATGTAGTCAATTTCTTCCAATAATTTTTCTTTTTGTTTCTTCTGCTGGATTTATTAGCAATGAAAATTTTATGCAAAACTGCTCTGTTTAGCAATATTGTTTAGCTAAATGCATTTTGAGATGCACATTTCAACTCTGGCATAAGTATTTACCTGTAATGATATGAGCTTATTAATTCACAATTCTATACATATGTAGCTCAACTTCTGTGGACCTTGAAGTCATTAGATAAAGAACTTCAATGGCTTCAAATTAACCTCTTTCATGCGCCTTAATGCATAAGCGTACCAACTCTTAATTAAGATTTAAAGCAAGATTTTTTTTCTTTTTTTCTTTTCATGTCGCTGCTATGTTGATAAAGCCAATGAAATTAAGAACTTGAGATACAATTGGTTTGAGTTTGTACCATGTACTCATCATGTTTTTTCAAATAACAATTTTCATCAATCCCCTAAAGAAGCAATTCCAATTTCAGTGTTGAACATTATAATGGTGGCAATGGGATTTTTTGGCATGAACATCTCTTTCTAGCAAATACGAAAATTTTATTCTCAATTGCAGTTTGAAGTCAGCTTTCAAGAAGATTTACAAATATGTGATAACCACCAATCATATTGACTTGTTCAAGGAAAGATGCAAGCAGTTGTTTATGAGAAACAACCCGAATAACCATATGCAGAACATCTTAAATGCATGCCATGTCCTGGCTATTATCGTCAAAGAGGTGCTCCTCTTTTCCCGCTTGAGTACATGTGCTTGCTTCAAAAATCATCATTCAGTGACAATGAAGCCAACTAATCGGCCGGATTGCTCGACTGCTGCTGAGAAACATTCCTCAGAACCTCCATAGCCTCTGCAACCTTGGCTTTCAGGGCTTCGGGAGACTCAAGCAAGTGCAATACCTCAGTCCGGTCCATCTCCTTCACACAAGGGTAATTGAAATGAACTAGAAAGTCCCATGGACTGAGTTGTGGATCAAAAAGAAGGTTGTAAAATGATACATGCGAACTATTGAATTCCAGGGACACAAATAGGACCAAAGACAACAATACACATTTATCACAATTATAGATGCAAGTGATGACCACCCGGTAGAAGTTAGATATATAATCGCTCAGCTTGTCATTCATGATGCTTTAGCAACAAAATAAATTTTAGAACAATGTGGTTAGAACAATACTAATTGAAAATTCAACTAAGCACTCACTTTTGCAAAAAGGTTAAACATACTACCTCATAAATATGCTAAGAGAAGGAAAGCCAGAACATCCAGGTAAGTTGCAAATTTTCCACAACATCGAATCGAAGTGCATAGTAAGAAACAACAAATCCATATCACATAATAAGACATAATCATGCACACATTAACAGAGTGGAAATCAATAGATTTAACAAAGTTTTCTTCCTCAGAAGAAAATAAGCACCAAGAATATCAACTGTCATATTGACGGATTATGTAGCTACAAGTACCTCACTAGTAACTTCATACACCAGCTGTTTAGCAACCTCAATTTGTCACAACTGGGAGCTCGATGTGCAGAAAATACTGACAAACTATTGCTCAAACTGATCATAACACAACTGAACTTTGGCTAAAGCAAAATAGTCAACCAGGCAAATTGTTTCAGTAGGTTGTGCACACAGAAAAAAGAAGAAAGAGCTGCTCAAATACTGCTGAACTGATGCCCGAAACAGTGCAGAAATGGCACTTAAACTGTGCAGCATTGCAGCTCAAATATGCAAAAAATTTCAGTTTTAAGTTCATGGGAAAAAATTAGCTTAACTCCCAAACTAGAAACAAAACCAGGTTCAATAATTCAAGCCTCTCATTCAACAATAGACTAAGAAGAATTTTCAGTTCAGAAACTTAGGCGTCCGACCAAAACTTGCCCAAACTACTCATTGAACTTAGCAGAAACCAAACCAGAAATCACCACAAGTTCCTACAAGTATTCAGTTCTTAAGTTAGGAATCATGCCTAAAACTTGATCAGCTTCTCAAAACCTTTCATCAAATAGGCAGTAGGCAGTAAGGATACTATTAAATGCTGCCTAAAACAACTATAAACAATCCTAGTGGAATTCTAGCAGAAACTGAACCAAAGTGCAAGTAGTTTTCTTCAAAAACTTCTAGAACTACCACACAATTTAGCTAAACAGATGCAGCAAGGGATTAGAGCTTCAGCAACTCAAACCATATTTTAACTCAATATTCAGAAAACCAAGCGATAAGGAGCTCGAGTCGAATTCGCAGACCCAACTCAGAAAGACCGAGTCGATGTTCAGTAGAAACTCTAATCTCCCCAAAATTTCAGAAATAAGAGATGGAGCTCAGTTTTGAACTCAAGGAATCAAACATGTACTTAGAAAATCTAAAGCTATGTTCTACAATTTAGTTTTAGACTAAATGAAACATTTTTGAGATTTTGAAAATTTGTAAAAAATAAAAAGGTAGAAATTATTTTTGTATTTTGATTTGTCCCTTTCTGAATAAAATAAAAAAATATTTTTGGGTTCTAAAATTCTATTTTTTTTAAGATCTTTTATTTCTCTGGAATTTCCTATAAAAAAAATACTCCTAAAGAAGGAATTAAAGGGAAATATTATTCTCTTTGTTTTTGGATTATTTTTAATATTGGGGGACGAAACCGATGAGGTTTGCCTACGTATCTCACATCCGCTGAGAATCAGACTCGCGTAGTTAGGTGAGTTTTGACGGAACCGGGGAACATGATTTTTGAGGACATTCAATTATTTTCTTTCTTTTTATAAACGGAGTTTCATATTTGGAATACCTACCTCTCACTTTTTTTTTTTTGATTTTCTTTCCTATTCTAGAAGCCGGTCATCATGCATGCCGAAACAAACTAATGCACATTTAGCAGGTAAGATGCATCAGGATGGTCCTTTATTTCGGGTTCGTCTGTCCTAGACGGACCCAAACCCTGTGTTGAGCCCCCTAAGTCAAATGCACATGATGCAAACAACGCACTTACTAGGCATCCAGCATGAGGTTATGTCATTCTAAGTTTGTATCCTGGGGTTTTGTTCTAGACAAGGCTTACCCGAGCGGACAGCTCGAGCCGTGGTCGGGGCAGCGTACCGGGAATACAAAAGCTTCACCGGCTTTGCAACTTGTCCGTACCTCGTTCTAAAATTTGGATGACTCTAACAGAAAAGAAGTCACACGAAGTGCACACTTCCCAGATTATTCAGAAGACTCAAAGAGAAGGGGGTTTCGGCACAATTTTATCTACAGTTCAGATTATATCAAAGCGTTAAAAGCGGCATTTAGCACATTAGGTTTAACATGTAAAATCAGATAATGAAATCCAAACATAACAGTTATATAAGCTCGAATTCTTGAACCCTGAACCAGAGATTCTGGGTTCGATTTCTTCCCCAGCAGAGTCGCCGGAGTTAGCACACCTCCTTTTTCACTATCCCCGGATTAATGAAGGGTAATAAGGGAGTTTTTCCACTTTAAGTGACATTATTCGGTTTTGGGATTTATTATTATTTTCAGAGTCGTCACCCGGATTTTTGACAATGCTCCGAGACACCGTTTTGTTTTGAAAATCCCAAACCGAGGAATTTGACTCTGTTTTGATTTGTCTGCGACCATAAATCCGAGTAAGGAATTCTGTTAACCCGGGAGAAGGTGTTAGGCATTCCCGAGTTCCGTGGTTCTAGCACGGTCGCTTAAACTATTATTATTTGGCCTAAATTATCTGATTGTTTAGTGTTTTAGCCTATTGTGCATTTAGCCTTTTTAACTTTTAGCCGCTTTTAATATTTATGGATTTATCTTGAAACAAGTCACGATGGCGTGCACTTGTTTGTTTTTGGACACATTGTAACTGCGCCGCATGAAATGCACCCGCAATTACTCACATGTGATTTTTTTTATTGTTTTGAGTTAGAGTCGGGGACATGAATTGCCACACCCGAGTGTAGATTATATAGTCATATGCCTATTTGAGGCGATACTCAATTACTCTCTAAATTTTAGAGTTTTTATTTAAAGGGGTATTTTTTAGCTTACGGGATATGCAAATAAACCACTTTTGACATTTATGGATTTATCTTGGAACAAGTCACGATGGCGTGCACTTGTTGTTTTTGGACACATCGCAACCGCGTCACATGAAATGCACCCGCGATTGCTATGTGTGATTTTATTTATTCTTTAAAGTTGTGGTCGAGTCACATAAATGTGCGCTCGAATAGAGTTTATGTATCACGACTATGCCACGGAAACCGTACCCATAATCGCGCCAAAAGCAGGCTACGATATTCACGAATCATTTCTCCTAACTACTTGGAGGTTGCGTGTGTAATCATGATTATGCAATTTAATGTCAGAGAAGAGTTATGGTTATCGATAATATGCTCATTTGCAAACTCAGGTATCATGTCTAAGTACATTAGCATTTGATAAGTAACTGTCACGAAGAGAATTGTGACCCAACACAACAAATTTTAAATCCAATATTAAAGGTCCATTTTAAGGTGACAAAGATAAAAATAATCGAAGGCCCAAACTTCAAACCTCTTTTCTACGTTATACTCGCATGATCACATTACTATTATTTCAGCACCCCTTTTGAATTGTGACCAGATTTAATAATGCCAAGGAATGTCTAAGTACAAAGGCCTAGTACGTGAAGACAAGAAAGGAAAAAAGAAAGAATAAACTAAACCACATAGATTATACTGAATAAGTGTCATTAACCTTACAGCCATTTCATATTCATATGCTAATACCAATTGAATTGATCAGACCAAACAATTCATTACCTTGAGAAATCAGAGTACGAGTATTCACTATTATCGAAGAACTAAACTAAACCAAACCCATTTTAGTTTATAGAAAATTGTCATTATATCAAATGATTCTCATATTACAAGGTAATTTATAATTTTATCATAAATCTATTCTTTACATATTTTGACCAACTTAAATCTTCCAAAACCAAACCACTCAAATAAAATTTTTTTTTAACTCTTTTAAAAATAAAAAAAACATGACGAGTGTAGTAAACTTGAATTTCAATCCAATTTACGTCATAATACAGTAATCAAACAAAGTGTAGCATGGTGAATACCAACCAGTTTGTCATATTTGAAACAAAACAAAGTGTGAACAGGTTTGCATTATTCTCATTCAAATAAATCGAGGGTTTATATCATTTGACTTAAAATGGTACATGGAAATCATGACTTCCTTGAAACGCCAAATAAAGGCTAAGAGAATAAAAACGCAGCTCGGCAAGTGAGCAGCAACATTAACAGAAGCAGCATCAATCACCAGTCAGAAATCGACTTGAGCATCCAGAAATCACGAAACGAATGCAACAGAAATCGCAAGCAAACTTTGGAATCTTTCTTCTTCTTCTTCTGTGATCTCCTCTTTCTTTCTTTTTTACCGTTTCTCCTTCTTTTTCTTTCACTATTCGTTGTGTGTATACAACCAGTGACGAAGTTAAGTTTTTAGATGATGGGGAATGAGGGCGCGTTAGTTTAGGTGTGAGAGGGAGAGGTATATTGACTCGATTTTGTTTTGTTTCCCGGGTTTTTGTGAGGGGAAACGAAGGGGGATCTGAGGGAGAAGAGGGTGACGACCGACTGCTCTTTGCCGGCGGCCAGATGGGTGAGAGGAGAGGGGTCGGCAGCTGCTGTCTTTGGTTAGAGAGGTCGCTGGATCTGTATGGAGAGGGGAGTGTTTTGAGAAGATGATGGAGAAGAATGGGGATGAACGGCGCAGCTCCTGATAGCGATTAGGTCTCTCTTATTTTTAGGTCTAGGTCATTTTTAATAGGGGAGGCAACGGGTCAGGTAGGCGGGCCGCGGGTTCTGGCCCGGTTTTCTCTTGGGCTGGTTGGGATCGGTGTGATGGGTAAGTGTTGGGCCCAGAAAAGTTGGCCCAAATTCAAGTTCAAACTTTTAAAAAGTCACATTTGCCCTTCTTTATTAGGCTTTGCGCAATTAACCATTTAGACTCAAATCTTAATTTAAATTCCATTTTTCGGCTAGCCTATTTATTTATTTTACCTAATCACGGACTAATGCAATTAATTAATTAATTAACCCAAGAATGCGATCTTTGATTTTTAGTTATTTAAAAGATTCATTTAATACGTAATTAAGTCCTAAAAATTGAAGTTAAACCTAAGATGACATGAAATGAAAATGTGACAATTTTTTATGATTTTTCTATAATTTTAAAGTATTAAACATGCATGAAATATAACTAAATAGATGAAAACTCCTAAAATTTATAAAAAATTATTTTTGATTATTTTTAGGAGTAATTTCCATGCGGGGAAATTGGGTGTTCACAATCACTGGTAGACATAGACACAGGCAGACTCAAGGCACGTGAGATGCACATGCAGGAGATAAACGTATTCTGGCATAATAGATATCTCCTAATCGAAAAGATTGCATAAATGATAAGGAGAAGGACTCCTTACTCAAAGAGAACATTATCTAAGATAAGGAAGGTTTTAGGTGTTGAGATTAACTAGAACTCTTCCACCAAGGAAAAGTAGCATTAGAAATCTAGTTAATGCTTTATTTGCTAACCCAATATTTTGAAGGATGCTCTCATTGTACAAGTACGCGCAAAGCAGAAGTTAAACGTGAATTGAGAGCAAAATAGCAAGGCATTTTGCAAGCAGTTCGTGTGAGATTTAAGTGTGCAAACCTGAAGCTACTTGAACCATAGAGAAGAACCAGTTCCAAGTGTCTGTCTGTTATTCTAGTTCATTTGTAGTAGGTGGTTTTATATTGTACCTTTCAGCTTTATCAAAAAGCATTTGTAATAGATACTTAGTGTATTCAAGTTAGAGTTAGCTTGAAGTTATCGCAAACAGTTAGAGGTTGTTTGCCACAAGGGATTAGAGTCAGTCCTAAGTTTATAAAAGAGTTTTTGTAAATGCATTTTTTGGCTCAGATTTAGTGAAGAGTTTGGGAAAATCCTACTAGGAAGTAAGTCGTGGTTTTCACCTTTTAAGCCAGGTGTTTTCTACGTAAAAATCCTTGTGTTCTTTAATTTCTGTACTTTTTATTCCGCAAGAGTAGTATTATGAACACATAGAAGAACCAGGTCCTTCTATAATCTTTGCACGCGAAAAATTGTACACCACACAAATCACCCCCCTCTTGTGTGGTATTGAAGTATAAAACATCAATTGGTATCAGAGCGGGTTATCCTTGAAGATGCTAACACCTTAGGAGAAGATCAAGATGAGTGAATCACCTGGAAACTGGGAAGGACAATCAACTGCTAGGCCACCACTCTTCAATGGACAATACTACTCTTGGTGGAAGAACATAATGAGAGACCACATCATTGGAGAAGATGACAAGCTATTGGACATTGTCACTGATGGTCCTCTGGATACCATGTAGATGTGCCAAAAAAAGAGCTAACTACATTGTTGAGGACTTGAGAAAATGGGAGAAGAATGCCAATGCCAAGAAATGTCTTGTGAGTGGACTTGGTCCTGACGAGTACATCGGAATCCAATGTTGTACTACTGTTAAGGAAATTTGGGACACCTTGCAAGTGGCTCGTGAAGGAACACCTCAAGTGAAGAGGTCCAGAGGAACTCTACTGTATTCTCAATATGAGAATTTCACAATGAAGGAAGGAAAAACCATCCAGGAGATGTATACAAGGTTCACCACACTAAAAAATGAACTTAAGTCTCTTGGAAGGACCATTCTTGAAGAAGACGAAGTTGAGAAGATTCTGACAAGGGTTCTGCCACACTCTTTGGGAAAGCAAAATTACTGCAATTCAGGAATCAAAGAACATTGCAACTCTTAAGTTGGATAAGCTAATTGGGAATCTCACTGATTATGAACTTAGAAGGAAAACCATGAAGATGGATGTACCCAAGAAAGAAAGGATCCTGACACTAAGAATCATTGAAGGTGTTGATCTAGAGGAATATGAGATGGCTGTGATCACAAAGGATTTTAAGAAATACTTAATGAGAGGAAAGGGTTCCTCAAGAAATGGAAACTACAGCAAACCAAGGGCTCCTAAAAAACAGACCAATGAGGGTTGCTACAAGTGTGGGAAGACTGACCATCACATCAAGAATTGTCCTCAATGGAAAATAGAATGGAAGAAGGAAAGAGCTGAATGAAAAACAGGAAGAAGGAACAAGTTCATCCCAAGAAAAACAGCGGATCAATAAAGGCTATGGTTGCTGTTTGGGGTGAAAGTTCAGATGAGGACTCAGATGATGAAGATGGAGATGAACAAGCACCTATGGAAATTGGAGAATCCGATGAGGAATCGCATGAGGAATCTGAGGTAAGTATAATTCATCTAAAAGACAAGATTAAGTTTTTGTCTAAAGAAAAACTGTCTGAATTACTCCTAGATTCATTGCTGAATTTGAGGAGATAAATAAAGAAAAGGAACAGTTGTTTAAGGATTGTGTGATTTTAAAAGCTAAGTGTAAGAACATGGAACTCAGAGTCAATGAGATTGTAAGTGAGAATAGTGCACTGAAGAACCACGTTCATACATTTGAAGTAAATGTCCTAGAATTAAAATCTGAAAACCTAAAACTGAAATTAGGAACAAGTAAGAAGACAGTTGATTGCACACAACTCACTCTAAAGGAAACCATAAGTAAACTTAAAGATGAGATGTATAAGAAGGATGAGCAAGTAAGAGTCTTAAAGGAGGATCTAGGCAAAGTCAAGCATGAACTAGACAGAACCTGTAAATGGAACAGGTCCTCCGATGCTTTGTCATGGCTACAGGAACATCATAGTAGAAATAAGAGAGGACTTGGTTTTGGGAATCAACAACCTAAGTGGGATCCCAAAAGCAATTACCTCACCCTTCCTGAGAACAAGATTTGTACTCACTGTGGTAAGACCGTTCACTATAAAAGTGAATGTAATGCAAAAGAAAAAGCCAACCAAAAGAACAAAACATTTGTTCAAGAGAAGAATTGGATACCAAATTGGGCTAAAAAGAATTTAATCAATCCTTTTGCTTATAGAAAGGGACCCAAACTAGTTTGGGTACTAACCCTTGATTTCCTTTTGCAGGTCTAAGTGAATGGGAGCAGTGGAATATGGTACATGGATAGTGGTTTCTCAAAGCACATGATAGGAAGCAAGGACCAGTTCCTTCCACTTGAGGACCTCAAAGGAGGTAATGTCTCCTTTGTAAATGGGAAGAAATGTGTGATCATTGGGGTTGGTAAGGTAGGTAAGAACGACTCTCATTCTATTGAGAATGTCTACTTGATAAACGGCCTGAAGTAAATCAGTGTATCACAATTGTGTGATAGAGGTAACTTGGTAGCATTCACCTCTACTAAATGTTTTATGATTAATCTCACCAATGACAAGATTGTTTTGTAGGAAAAAAGAATGAACAATATATACATTATAGATCTATCCACACTCTCAAAAAAAGAACTAACCTGCTTAGGTGTGATGGACAATTGTAACAATCCGACCGATCATTTTGAGCACTTGCACTTCGCTCACCAGTTCTCGGGCATGATTAGATCAGTATGATGTGTTATGACTTATGTAAATAATCGGTTTTGGTTTCAGGATAATCAGAATAGATTTGGAAGAACAATTCTCAGCTTGAAGCTTTAAATTTGAAAGGTTTGACCAAGTTTTGACTTTTTAGTATTCGATCTCGGATTTGGATTTTTATGATTTGGTTAGATATGTTAGGTGATTTTGGACTTGGGAGCGCGTTCGGAATGTGATTTGGAGGTCCGTGGTAGAATTAGGCTTGAATTGGCGAAAGTAGAAATTTGGTGTTTCTCGATCGGCAGTGGAAATTTTGATATCAGGGTCGGAATGGAATTTCGTAAGTTGGAATAGGTGTGTAGTATCATTTGTGACTTGTGTGAAAAATTTGAGGTCAATCAGACTTGATTTGATAGGTTTCGACATCGAATATAGAAGTTGGAAGTTCTTAGTTTCATTAAGCTAGAATTGGGGTGTGATTCACGGTTTTAGCATTGTTTGATGTAATTTGAGGCATCAACTAAGTTTATGTCATATTATGGGACTTGTTAGTATACTTGGTTGGGGTCCCATGAGGCTCGGATAAGTTTTGGAAGAGTTTTTGGGAAGATTTTTGTCGTTTTGAGCATCAGCATGTAATGATCCAAAGGTCCATTTTTAGTTCTAGAGATCGAAATTTGATTTCGATACCTCCAAAATTTTGATAATGAATTATAGGAGTGATCTGGAAAGTTTGGTCTAATTTCATCAAGTCACGATTGGATTTTTGATGCAAAACATGAGTTAATTGATTAACGAGCAAAATGGGTATCACACAGAGCAAATGAGCTCTGAATTGAGTTTCGATTGAAGGGTTATGTTCGTATTATTATTTGTGACTCGTAAGAACAAGAATCATGGAATTCCGAGTTCGTATGGTGGAGTTATAGACTTTTTATTGAGAATAAATATTGTTGGTGCACAGGATCTGGTGCGCACGTTTAGCGACCAGATTTGACACTTTTAGCGACGGGAATTAGCTTTTAGCGACCAGAATTGGGTTATTTTTTATGTTGTTATGGTTTTTAGCCCATTTTAATGTTTTTTGGTGAAAGAACACGTCTTGGGGCGATTCTTTTGAGCAAGAAATCATGGGAAATCTTGAGGTAAGTCACTTGTGATCATTTCTACTCCATAATATTGAATTATAAATAATCCGACTAGATTTCATGTTTTTGAGGTGTAAATTAGAGATTTGGACATATGGATTTGAAAATAAGATTTGAAAATTTGGAGGCCGAATTTTTATCGGAATATAGTAATTTTGGTATGGTTGGACTCGTGGTTGAATGGATTGTCGGATTTTGTGAGTTTCTTGGATTCCGAGACGTGGGCCCGGGGGTCGGGTTTGGCCAATTTCGGAAATTTTGGTTTAAATTGATAATTGTTGTATGGGCTTTGTTCCTTTAGCATGTATTAATGATATAATACTGATTTTGGATAGATTCAGGGCGATTTGTGGCCGAGTCGAGCGGCAAGGGCATTGTGGAGTAGATTTTTGTCCGGTTTGAGGTAAGTAACTATTGTAAATCTAGACCTGAGGTTATGAAACCCCGGTATTTCGTATCGTTTTGATAAATAAGGTGAGGCACATGCTAGGTGACGAGCGTGTGGGCGTGCACTGACAGGGATTGTGACTTGGTCCGCCCCGTAGCGACTATTAAGCCGCGTATTGATTTGAAATCATATGATATCCCGTATTGTTTTAGATTATATACTATATTTGGGTTGTATGCCATGTTTGGGGCCTTGTGCCGACTTGTTTGGACCCTCCGGGGTATTTCACTACTATTCTCACACTGTTTTGATAAGAAAATATAATCTCAGTTATGATTGATACATGTTCATTGTTTATTCCTGTTTATCTTTCTACTTTTAAATAATGAAAGATATTTTTGGCTGAGTCCCCATGATTTATACTGAGTTTGGCTTGTGAGGATGATGACTGAGTGAGGCCGAGAGCTGGATTGTGAGGATAGTGATGGATCGGGCTGCACGCCGCATCGTTTTATACACACACACACACACACACACACACACACACACACATACATATATATATATATATATATGTATGTATGTATGTATGTATG
>ML263519.1:17181-51770 GCA_005239495.1 Nicotiana undulata
ATATATATATATATATATATATATATATATATATATATATATGTGTGTATGTATGGATGGATGGATGGATGGATCGGGTTGCACACCGCAACGAGATATACGTGGATGGGTCTGCACGCCGCATCGAGATATTGAATCGAGCTGCACGCCACAACGATATAGCGCTTGGGCTGTATGAGCCCCTTCGGAGTTTGTACACCCCAGTGAGTGCAGTCGACTATTATGGAACGGACTGCACACCGCAACGGTTACTATATGGATCGGGCTGCATGCCGCAACTATTACTATATGGATCGGGCTGCACGCCGCATCGGTTGTTATATGGTACCTATTGAGTAAGAGTGCTGAGTGTGAACATTGACTGAAGAGAATATAGTCACGAGTGACTGAGAGGCTTGTCCGAGCGGCTTTATTTGTGAGTGACACTGTGCCCGAGGGGCTGATATTTTACGAAACTACTATTTTCACTCTTCTTTACACTGAGCCTCTAATGAAAATGTTGAACATATATTTTATATGAGTTTTTAAATGGAAAACTGGATATTTTATGAAATATTCAGAATGTAGATTCCTGTCTTGAGTTAAATTATTTTTACTGTTGCTTATATTATGGTTTTACATGATCTTTAAAATGCTCGTCACTGCACTCAAGTCTTTAGTTATTGTTGTTTCTTACTAAGTTGGGGTACTCACGTTACTCCCTTCACCTTGTGTGCAGATTCAGGTATCGGGGCTGAGCGATAGTTAATCTACCCATTTCGGAGCATTGTTCGGAGATTGTGAGGTAGCTGCTCAGCGTTCGCAGCTTGCCCATTCTCCTTTCCTACTCTGCCATTTTACTTTACTTCCCAGACTTGTTTGTAGTAAATAATTAGTGCTAGATTGTATCACCTCTTAGATGCTCATGACGGTTGACTCCAGGTGTTGGGGCTGTGTTTTAGACATTTTTGGCTACTATTATTGTTGAAATGCTTTAAAACGGAATTTTAATGAACTATTGGATATTTTATTTATTAAGGGGGAATCCTTTATGTTATTTTCAGTAAATTGGCTAGCCTAGTATCACGATAGGCGCCATCACGACCATTTTAGGTTTGGGGTCGTGACAAGTTGGTATTAGTGCCTCGGTTACATAGGACTCACCAGTCATGTGCAGGTTTAGTAGAGTCTTGCGGATCGGTACGGAGACGTGTGTACTTATCTTCGAGAGGCTGCAGAACCCTTAGGAAAAATCTCACATTCCTAAATTCTTGTCGTGCAAATCCATTTATTCATCCAAAGGCGTAACTCTTTGAATCCCTTTCATGTATTCGAATGCGCTAGGTATCAGTTGTGCATCGAAGTCTTGTGATTTCCACGGTTGAGGTGCGAGATGTGATTTTAGCATGTTGATAATGGGCCAGTTTGGAGGACCTAAGGCCGAGTTTTGTCTGCGGCTTGAGTGCTGAGATTTCGATTGTGTAAGCACATGCATTTGGGACTTATATGTCCGTTTGTGTCCTTATTGGTGGGATTTTGTGACTGGATGACTATGTGGTGAGTGTGATTCGATGGTGAGATGTGTTCGTATTGTTTGATCGTGACAAAATAATAGGCGGGGGATGTAGCAAGAACTATTGAGTGTTTGACTTCTGACTTGGGTTGGCATATGGCTTCGAGTTGTGAGTGTATTGGAAGACCTCTCATGTTGTTTAGTGGTGGAGTGACGGGGATCTTTCTGTTGTGTTATGAGTTCCTGGTGATGTCTTTTGGGCTGACAAATGCCATAGTAGCATTTATGTATTTGATAAACAATGTATTCCAGCGTATTTATACTCCTTCGTTATTGTATTCATTGATGGAATCTTGGCGTACTCACGTATCCAGGAGGAGCATACTCATCATTTGAGGAGGGTGTTATAGAGGTTTGTGGAGGAGACTTTTTATGCAAAGTTTTCCAAGTGTGAATTTTGGCTCAGTTCAGTAGCATTCTTGGGGCACGTGGTGTCCAATGAGGGTATTCGGGTGGCCAGACTGCTTTGACCCCAGCTCCAGTGTTAGTTCTGCCATCAGCTTCATGTTCTTATACGCGTATCTTGATGCCTAGAGGATAGACATTGGTGGTGTTTTAATGCATGAGGGTAAAGTGATTGTGTGATAGCTATGATTTTTGGAAGTGTATAGAGATGATATCAGTTTGAGCCTTAGTAGGCGGGGTTATCTCCCGCGGGGTGTCCTGAGGTTGTGTTATCCTTATGTGGTTTTATAACAAGTCCTTCTTTACCAGTAAATGATGTATAATGCAATTGAGTTTAGATTGCTTGTGGAGGTTGACCTGGCTATTGCAATGGTGAATGCGAGATTGCAGATGATTCGAGATATTAAATGATTTGAGTTATATATGGGCTTATGAAGGAATTGGTTGAATCTCACCGTGGTATTGTGGCGGTGTTAGCGTATGGGAATTTTGAGTTATTGTCTGTCGTGATCTACAACTTTGGGCCAAGTGGGGGAGGTTGCTAGTGATAAGTTGGTTGCACAAGTATTTGATGTATTGGGTTCAAATCGAGGTATACTTGTGAGTCAGTTATGACCTGCAGAGGTAGAGTTGAGATGACTCGAGTAATGGAATTTTTGGGGTACATGTTGTAATATACTTTATAGGTAATTGGGTTTTATTTAATGATGGAGTTGTATTTGTAAACGATGCAGTGGGTGCGAAGTAGGAATTTGCTTGGTTGCTTCGAAACACAGATTAATTCCTAGTATGTTGGTGTGCAAATGGGGCCAGGTCGTTTGATTTGTTTGATCAGTTTAATTGAGATTTGCGTAAAAGTGGAGAACTTTCAAAAATGGTTCTGATGGATTTGAGGTTAGATGTAACAATTAGGAATCTTCAGGATGTGTATTTGGCTAGAAACTGAGGTCTACATTGGAGGGTGTCAAGACTTGTGGCATTTCTACATTATCATGGATTCTACATATCAATATTAGGAAAGTGAAGGTAATGGCTTTAGATTCGCAGGAAGTCTCTTCAGGGTAAGTATTTTGAATGTGGTACTTTTGGGCATATTTGAGAGAGTATTCAGCGGCTTACAAGCTTTAGACGGTACAATTTTATGCTTGGGTCTCGTGTGGTGAGTTTGGGTTAAGAGATGCGATATTATGGCAAGGAAAAGTATCAATTCGAAGGTAATCCAGAAGGAACTTGGATTAATAGGACAACTTGGTAGTAGGTCGGATCGACATGGTAAGGGATATGATTAGTTCTTTGGGTGTTTATGAGATAATGAGTTTTTACATGTATTTCTTGACAATGCTCTTGGATTTTGGTGACCTGCGTAGCTTGGTTGAGTTTGAAGGATTCAGTCCTGATGGTTTGGTGTCGTACAAATGGGATTCGGAGAGTTCTTGATGGTTTCTACCATGGTTAGAGATGTATATCTTCTACTGGCATGAAAAGCATGTGGTGTATAGTGATTTTGCTCATTAGATGGGATCAAATGAAAATTTCTTGGCTAGTTGAGTACGCATTTTCTTATGGCTCGGAAGGGATTATGAAGTTCTCATATTTATCATAGGATGACAGGGTGTATGTAGTATTTTGTGTAGAGTTGAGATTTGCATGTGTGAGGTCACGGTTCAATTATGGAAGGAAGGTCATAAATTCTTAGGTAGCATGGGCAGTTTCAGATGACTAGGTAGATTTTATCACTAATTGGTGTGGCTTGATGAGGGTATACATTTCAGAAACGACAATGTGTTTGAGTTAAGGGTACTTCATTGGTATTTCGGCGCTCTTTGGTTGGATCGACTGCTGATATTCAAGTTTTCTTGGTGGCATAGAAGAATTATAGGAGTATCCCTCGTGGAATGATTAATTATTAGAGGTGTGTTATATATTCGAGCGGTGGAGTTGGGATCAGATATGGTGATTCGTGCGCTTTATGGATTTCGAGACTGGGAGTTCTCATAAACAAGTTATTTTATTGTTGTGGACTGTGAAGATGCGAGCAAAGCTAGTCAGATTTTAGTATGTGCCATGATTCAGTAATTGTGAACTTTCAGAGAGTTATCTATCTGTTGCGGGTGGCCAAAGTTGATTTAGGGTTCATTAGTAGGCCTAGTATGGATGTGTGTTCTGCACTGGGTCGGAATTGTTGACTCCGAATTGCTATTGTTGAGGGGTGTGCCATTCGATTGTCATTGAGCTTATTCGTGTTCTGAGGTGATCTATGAGTTACCCTTTTGTGTTGCGAGGAGTTGTGATTGTTGGTTATATGCACATATGGTGCGGTTCTATTTGGGCATTATAGCGGAATTTGAGTGAGACAGGTATTTTGGTGTTGCATGATTGATTGTGTTGGATATGTTCTTTTTGGCTGGCATGGCATTGCGTCATTTACTTTTCCGTGGTTATGGTTATTTACTTTTGGTACTAGACATCAAATTGTGTGTGGTTAATGATTTTGAGCATGGCGACTTGAGGTGTCTCATGTGGACCAGTGTTTGGATAGGGTTTCACATTGCAGCAACGTTATATGGAGGTATGGTCCCTCGTGTTAGATTCGTGTGTTCTGGTTCTACGATGTGTGATGGGTTCTCAGCATTGTGTTATTGTGGTACTAGTGAGCTTGCGGTATAACTCTCTCATTTGAGTCATTTTCCAGGATTTGGGTACACTTGGACTGTTTCTTATTGGTGTGCGGGTCGCACGGGTTGTGGATTTAGATTGTATCAATGTGTCATGTCACTAGAGCAGTCATGTTGGATGAGATGAGGTCATTGGGATCTAGAATGAATACTATCAGATTCGATTTTAGCATGTTGGAAGGATAATATTGGGATCCGGCTTAGAAATTTACTATGGTCCTTGCCGAAGGAGAAGGAGATCCATCACTAGTTGATATGATGAATGGTTATGACTTTCTGTGTGTTTCATTCATCATTGGCAGTATACAAAAGTGTTGGAATGAGGCTTTGGTTTGATAGGAAGTTTATTACCGAAATTGGGTTGTTTGAGTAGCTGTTGTGGTTAGAAGTTATAGCTACGAGTGTTTGAGTTGTGTGGTATATCATGTGATTTTCATCTTGAATTTCGGTTATGGCTTGATACAATGTGTCAGACTAATTCAGTGTGTAGATGTGAGATTCTTATCTTATAGATAATTTCGGAAGTGGAAAATTGGTTCTAAGGTTATGGGCTAGGGTGAATTGTGAAATTTCAGTTATGTTGTGTTATCAGACCTATATGGGGTAGGGTGACGTGAGATCACCCCTCCGGTATGCCCATGGTAAGGTTACAAAGTGATTGGGTTTTCGGAACAACTTTTGGCACGTTCGAGGACGGACATATGTTTAAGTGGGGGAGGATGTAACGACTCGGCCGGTCGTTTTGAGCATTTGCACTTCGCTCGCCAGTTCTCGGGCATGACTAGCCCCGTATGATGTATTATGACTTAGGTAAATCGTCGGTTTTAGTATTCAGGATAATCGGAATAGATTTGGAAGAACAATTCTCAGCTTGAAGCTTTAAATTTGAAAGGTTTCACCAAGTTTTGACTTTTTAGTATTCGATCTCGGATTTGGATTTTTATGATTTGGTTAGATGCTTTAGGCGATTTTGGACTTGGGAGCACGCCTGGAATGTGATTTGGAGGTCCGTGGTAGAATTAGGCTTGAATTGGCGAAAGTAGAAATTTGGTGTTTCTCGGTCAGTAGTGGAAATTTTGATATCGGGGTCGGAATGGAATTTTGAAAGTTGGAATAGGTTCGTAGTATCATTTGTCACTTGTGTGCAAAATTTGAGGTCAATCGAACATGATTTGATAGGTTTCGACATCGAATATAGAAGTTGGAAGTTCTTAGTTTCATTAAGCTAGAATTGGGGTGTGATTCACGGTTTTAGCATTGTTTGATGTAATTTGAGGCATCGACTAAGTTTGTGTCATATTATGGGACTTCTTAGTATACTTGGTTGGGGTCCCATGAGGCTTGGATAAGTTTTGGAAGAGTTTTTGAAAAGATTTTTGTCGTTTTGAGCATAAGCATGTAATGATACAAAGGTCCATTTTTAGTTTTAGAGATCGAAATTTGATTTCGAGACTTTTGAAATTTTGATAATGAATTATAGGAATGATCTGAAAAGTTTGGTCTAATTTCATCAAGTCACGATTGGGTTTTTGATGCAAAACATGAGTTAATTGATTAACGAGCGAATGGGTATCACACTGAGCAAATGAGCTTCAAATTGAGTTTCGATTGAAGGGCTATGTTCGTATTATTATTTGTGACTCGTAGGAACAAGAATCATCGAATTCCGAGTTCGTATGGTGGAGTTATAGCCTTTTTATTGAGAATAAATATTGGTGGTGGACAGGATCTGGTGCGCATCTTTAGCGGCAAGATTTGACACTTTTAGCGACGGGAATTAGCTTTTAGCCACCAGAGTTGGGGTTTTTTTTATGTTGTTCTATTTTTAGCCCATTTTAACATTTTTTTGTGAAAAAACACGGCTTGGGGCGATTTGTTTGAGCAAGAAATCATGGAAAATCTTGAGGTAAGTCACTTGTGATCATTTCTACTCCATAATATTGAATTATCATCGAATAATCCCACTAGATTTCATGTTTTTGAGGTGTAAATTGGGGATTTGGACATAGGGATTTGAAAATAAGATTTGAAGATTTGGAGGCCAAATTGTTATCGGAATTTAGTAATTTTGGTATGGTTGGACTCGTGGTTAAATGGGTTGTCGGATTTTGTAAGTTTAGTCGGATTTTGAGACGTGGGCCCGGGGGTTGGGTTTGGCCAATTTCGGGAATTTTGGTTTAAATTGATAATTTTTGTATGGTCTTTGTTCCTTTAGAATGTATTAATGATATAATACTGATTTTGGATAGATTCGGGGCGATTTGTTGCTGAGTCGAGCGGCAAGGGCATTGCGGAGTAGATTTTTGTCCTGTTTGAGGTAAGTAACGAATGTAAATCTAGATGAGGGTATGAAACCCCAGTATTTCGTATTATTTTGATAAATGAGGTGACGCACATGCTAGGTGACGAGCATGTGGTCGTGCACCGACAGAGATTGTGACTTGGTCCATCCTGTAGCGACTATTAAGTCGCGTATTGATTTGAAATCATATGATATCCCGTATTTTTGAGATTTATACTATATTTGGGTTGTACGCCATGTTTGGGGCCTTGTGCCGACCCGTTTGGACCCTCAGGGGTATTTCACTACTATTCCCACACTATTTTGATAAGAAAATATAATCTCAGTCATGATTGATACATGTTCACTGTTTATTCCTGTTTATCATCCTACTTTTAAATAATGAAAGATATTTTGAGCTGAGTCCCCGTGATTTATACTGAGTTGCCCGAGTGGCTTGTGAGGATGATGACTGAGTGAGGCCGATAGCCTGATTGTGAGGATAGTGATGGATCGGGCTGCACGCCGCAGCGTTTTATATATATATATATATATATATATATATATATATATATATATATATATATATATGTGTGTGTGTGTGTGTGTGTGTGTGTGTGTGTGTATGTATGGATGGATCGGGTTACACGCCGCAACGATATAGCGCTTGGGCTGTAGTAGCTCCTCTGGAGTCTGTACACCCCCAGTGAGCGCAGTCGACTATTATGGATCGGGCTGCACACCGCAACGGTTACTTTATGGATCGGGTTGCACGCCGCATCGGTTGTTATATGGTACCTGTTGAGTGAGAGTGCTGAGTGTGAGCATTGACTGAAGAGAATATAGTCACGAGTGACTGAGAGGCTTGCCCGAGAGGCTTTATTTTTGAGTGACATTGTGCCCGAGGGGCTGATATATTACGAAACTACTGTTTTCACTCTTCTTTACACTGAGCCTCTAATGAAAATGTTGAACAAATATTTTCTACGAGTTTTTAAATAGAAAACTGGATATTTTATGAAATATTCGAAATGTAGATTCCTGTGTTGAGTTAAATTATTTTTACTGTTGCTATATTATTGTTTTACATGATCTTTAAAATGCTCGTCACTACACTCAAGTCTTTAGTTATGGTTGTTACTTACTAAGTTGGGGTACTCACGTTACTCCCTGCACCTTGTGTGCAGATTCAGGTATCGGGGCTGAGCGGTAGTTGATCCACCCCTTTTGGAGCATTATTCGGAGATTGTGAGGTAGCTGCTCGGCGTTCGCAGCTTGCCCATTCTCCTTTCCTACTCTGCCATTTTACTTTACTTCCCAGACTTGTTTGTAGTAAAGAATTAGTGCTAGATTGTATCACCTCCTAGATGCTCATGACAATTGACTCCAGGTGTTGGGGTTGTGTTTTAGACATTTTTTGCTATTATTATTGTTGAAATGCTTAAAAACGGAATTTTAATGAACTATTGGATATTTTATGTATTAAGGGGGAATCCTTTATGTTATTTTCAGTAAATTGGCTAGCCTAGTATCATGATAGACGCCATCACGACCAGTTTAGGTTCGGTGTCATGACAACAATGATCCTCTCCTTTGGCACAAGAGACTTGGACATGCAAGTCTGAGTCAACTCAACAAATTAGCCTCCAAGGACTTGGTGATAGGACTGCCTAACGATAAGTTAAAGGAAGACAAAGTTTGTGCGGCTTGTGCAAGGGGGAAGCAGGCAAGATCCTCTTTCAAATGCAAGAAAGTGGTATGTACCACCAGAACGATGGAACTGGTTCATATGGATCTTTGTGGTCCAATGAGAACATTAAGCAGAGGTGGTAAAAGATATGTGATGGTGCTTGTTGATGAGTACTCTAGGTTTACCTAGACATTGTTTTTAACATCTAAAGATGAAGCATTTGACATGTTCACTTCTTTTGTTAGAAAAACTCAGAAACAACTAGGAAATCAACTTGCATCAATTAGGTCTGATCATGGCACTAAATTTGAAAATGCTAAATTTGCTGAATTTTGTGATGAGCATGGCATATATCATAATTTTTCTGCTCCTAGAACTCCACAACAAAATGGAGTAGTTGAAAGAAAGAATAAGACACTGAAGGATATGGCTAGGACTATGCTTCTTTCGAGTAAACTACCTCATAGCTTCTGGGTAGAAGCTGTAAATACTGCATGCTATATCATAAATAGGTGCATGACTTGACCTCTTGTAGAGAAGACTCTCTATGAGTTACTTAAAGGGAGAAAACCAAATATATCCCATATTAGGGCATTTCGATGCAAGTGCTTTGTGCACAACAATGGTAAAGACTCCCAAGGCAAGTTTGATCCCAGAAGTGATAAAGGAGTATTCTTGGGATATTCTTCACATAGTAAAGCTTATAAAATCTATAACAAAAGAACTATGTGTGTTGAAGAAAGTGTTCATGTTGTTTTTTATGAAACTAACATCCATTCTGAGAGACAGGAACATGAGATGAAGCGATTGGGCTGGTGAGAAACTTAAGTGAAACCAAAGCCCATACTGAAGCTGCACTGGAGGAAGGATCAAGTGATGGAACAAGTTCATCCACCTAGGGCAACATGACAGGGGGAATAGGACAAAGAGGGAATTATCCTCAAACCTCAATGGAACCTGTCACTGAACCTGTTCCACAACAACAAAACACTGAAGGAACATCAAGGGGAAACCAGTTGGTTGTGAGACCTTACAGATATAAAAGTTCTCATCCTATTGAGAACATCATTACTGATCTAACCTCTGGAACCAAATCAGATCTTCATTGAAGAATCTTTGTGCTTTTGATGCTTTCTTATCTCTTATTGAACCTAAAAATATTGCTGAGGCTTTACAGGATGCAGACGGGGTAAATGCAATGCAAGATGAACTCAACCAATTTGAAAGGAGTCAAGTTTGGCATCTGGTACCAAGACCCTTGGATAGATCAGTAATTGGCACTAAGTGGATCTTCAGAAACAAACTGGATGAAGATGGAACAATTAAAAGGAGCAAGGCAAGATTAGTGGTTCAAGGATATAGTCAGGAGGAAGGCATGGACTATGATGAAACTTTTGCTCCAGTTGCAAGGCTGGAAGCTATAAGACTCCTCATAGCCTTTGCCGCTTACATGGAATTCACCCTTCACCATATGGATGTTAACAGTGCCTTCCTCAATGGCTATCTAAAGAAATAAGTTTTGTCAATCAACCTCCAGGATTTGAAAACAAGAAAAATCCTGATCATGTGTACAAACTCGACAAAGCACTATATGGACTCAAGCAAGCTCCAATAGCATGGTATGAAAGGTTATCAAATTTTTTGCTTGAGCATGACTACAAGAGAGGTAAAATTGACAATACTTTATTCTTAAAAGAAAAAGGTAAATATCTCTTGGTAGTTCAGATATATGTTGATGATATAATCTTTGGAGCAACTACTGATAAGCTAAGTAAAGAATTTACCAAACTAACGGGGAGTGAATTTGAAATGAGCATGATGGGTGAGCATAACTTCTTTTTAGGCTTACAAATTAAACAAAATTCAAATGGAACTATGATCCATCAACAGAAGTATGTAAAAGAGTTGCTTAAAAGGTTTAAAATGGAAGATTCCAAAGAAATTGACACTCCTATTGCAACATCTACAAAGTTGGATAAAGATGAACCCAATTCATATGTTGATCAGAAGTTGTATAGGGGAATGATTGGCTCATTACTGTATATCACTGCTAGTAGACCTGACATTGTTTTCAGTGTAGGCGTTTGTGCAATATTTCAGGCAAATCCAAAGTAGTCTCACTTGACTGCCATCAAAAGAATTTTGAGATACCTAAAAGGCACCACTGATCTTTGTCTTTGGTAACCAAAAGGTAGTAATTTCAATCTTGTGGTATATGTTGATGCTAATTATGCAAGTTTTCTTGTGGATAGAAATATCACCTCAGGTATGACACACTTTCTTGGCTCATGTCTCGTGTCATGGGCCACCAAAAAGCAAAATTATGTGGCCTTATCTACTGCTGAAGCTGAGTATGTTGATGCTGCCTCATGTTGTGCTCAATTACTATGGATTAAACAGCAATTGATGGACTTTGGAATCGATGGTTGTTGTATCCCTATTTTTTGTGATAACACTAATGCAATTAGTATGACTAGGAAACCTATTCATCACAAGAGAACTAAGCACATAGATTTTATGCATTACTTTTTGAGGGATAACTATAAAAAGGGGCTGATCACTGTGGAATTTTGTGCTACTGACAAGCAAATAGTTGACATCTTCGCAAAATCCCTAAGTAGAGATCACTTTGAAAGGAACAGGTTGGAATTAGGGATAATTAAGATCACCTAAAAGGACTAGTTCAGAATGTACAACGAAAACAATAATTAAAAAAATATGAAATAAAAGAGAATTGGTTAGAAAATCTGGAATTTGTGTAAATAGCTAGATTAATTTATGCTCAGCCTCATACTGTAAATAGTATACTCATGTGCCATGTGTTAAAATGATTCAATGGTCTATCATGATATTTTCTCTATTTTGGCAAATTGAGACATGATCAAGAGGATTCTCAGTGAAGAACCTAGTTCATCAGTGCTGGTTCATTTGGATGCAAAGTATGTTTTTTACACTCTGCACAATTTGAAATACTAATATTTAAATCATGAACAGAGTCCTACCCAAGTCCAAAATCTCCAAAACTTATCAAATTAAAATTGAACCAGTTTTGTTTCAAAAGAATCCTCACCAAATTAAAACACCTAGATTCTAGGGAGGCCTCAATCGTCTATCCAAAACTGAAATTTCAGTTTGATTCGACTTCTAATTGACTGCTAAAGCTGTCGTTATTCATTTATTGCCCCTCCCTTTAAATCCCTCATCATCATCTATGCCATTCTCTCATAATTTCTAAAAACCGTCGAAATTTCTCTTTTCTCTCTACTTTCAAAATTCAACCCAACCATCTCCTTCCTTACAAAATAAGACGCAAAATGACTAACCCCGGTGATAATCCTGGTACACCCCCACCATGTTCTTCATCTTCCACTACCCTCAACCTAGAAGAAGATGAGTAAAAATGCTTGCTCGAAAAACTGTGGCTAGAGGTGCACTCTCAAGTAAATTAAATGCACAACTTCAAGCAAGCAAAGCCCAAGAATCCCAAAATTCTGATGACTCTTTCAGGGGCAACTGAGGGGGAAGAAGTCGGGTCTTTCGATTCTGAGCAGGTATTATCTGTCCCAAACCCTTCTGCTGGGGTCATCTCTGATTAAGTTGAAAATCTAAAAAATAGGTTCCTATTGGTTGGGGAAAGGGGCTAAATATACCCCTATACTTTCGGAAAATGTTTAAATATACCCTTCATTATACTATGTGTCCAAATATACCCCTGCCTCTATACGTTGGGTTAAAATATACCCCTCATTCAAACAGAGTGACACGTGTCATCGTCCTATTTGGACAATTCTAATTATCTTCTAATTAATTAAAAAGACCCATCCATAACCATACCCATTACCCATACCTGAAAAGCAATTTTCTAAAGCAACTTTTTTGGTAAAAACTGAAATTATTTTTACTAAAATTGCTTTAGAAAATATTTTTCAGTTTTTCCAGTTTTTTGAGGCAATTCTTTTGTAAAAATGAAAAAAATATTTTTCGTTTTTTTCAGTTTTTAGTAAAAAAAACAGTTTTTTTTTAAAAAATAAAAATTGCTTTCCGTTTTTTTTCGTGTTTAGTAAAAAAATTGCTTTTCCATTTTTTTAATTTGCTTTTCATTTTTTTAAATAAAATATTTTTCAGTTTTTCTAGTTTTTGTAAAGAATTTCTTTTGTATAAACTGAAAAAAACATTTTTGTTTTTTTTTTCAGTTTTTAGTAAAAGAATTTAGTTTTTTTTAAAAAAAAAAATTTGCTTTTCAGTTTTTTTATTCAGTTTTTAATAAAATATTGCTTTATAAATTATTTTTCAGTTTTTAAAGTAAGTTTTAAATTGAAAAAAAATATTTCCAGTTTTCCAGTTTTTAGTAAAAGTAATTTCAGTTTTTTCCAATTTTCACAAAAAATTGCTTTAGAAAATCGTTTTCGGGTATGTGTAATGGGTATGGGTCTTTTTACTTAATTAGGGATATTTAAAATTGACCAATAATATGATGACATGTGTCACTCCGTTTAAATGAGGGGTATATTTGGACCCAAAGTATAACGGTAGGGATATATTTGGATTCATAGTATAACTAAGGATAAATTTAAACATTTTTTGAAAGTACGGTGATATATTTGGCCCTTTTCCTTATTGGTTGGGTCTGTGGTGGATGTGGAAACTCCTGAGTCCAGAAGGACAGGAGGTAAAAATAAAATAGAAAAAGAAAAAGAGAGTGAGGGAGTGCGAAGTGATGAGAGGGGAAAAGGGAAACGAGTGGTTGATTCTACACCCACCTCTGAAACTGGTAGAATGGCTATATGTGGAGCAGAGTCAGAAAGGGTGGAAGAAAGTGGCAAGAAAACAGGGGGAAGAGGATCTGTAGAAGCCGCTGAAGGGTTGGAAAATCTTGGAAAGCAAACAGATGAACCTGGTTCATCCGTTGAAGAAATACCAGCAGACTTTTGAAAAAGATAGGTAACAGTTATAAACCCAAGAAGAAGAGAACTCCTAAAGCAACGACCCCTGGCACAACAAGAGCCAACAAGAAAAAGGAAGGATGCTCCTTCTGATACTTCTGAAATTCCTCTCCTCAGAGGAAGATCCACAAGGAGTCAGCTGAAGCAAAGTGAGGAGGAGTTGCAAAAAGCTTTATATGAAAGCAAGAAGAAAATGATGGAAAAAGGGAAAGAAAATGTGGTAGAGCTTGTTGATGTGGATGAGATGGACCTGGTCCATCAAGGTGAACTGTGATGACCAAAAAGGTCATCCCTTGTGCTATAAGTCAAAACTGTATACCGAGGCCTTGAAAACTTCCTTTTATCTCACCTCGTTTTGCGTACGCATCCCAGACGTATATCCGAGAAGCTTTTATATAAAAACTGAGAAAAAGGCTAAATTTGCCTTTAAAATTGAATTTAAGTTGACTTCGGTTAATATTTTGGGTAAACGGAGCCGGACCCGTGATTTGACGGTCCCGGAGGATCCATAGGAAAATATGGGGCTTGGGCGTATGCCCGAAATCGAATTCCGAGGTCCCAAGCCCGAGAAATGAATTTTTGAAAGAAATTGTTTTTCTGAAAAATGTAAGAGCTTTTGGAAATTTGATTATAATTGAAATTTATGGTGTCGGGCCCGTATTTTGCTTCCAGATCCTGGTACAAGTTCAATATGATATTTAAGAAGTGTCTGTAAAATTTGATAAGAAACGAAAGTCGTTTGATGTGATTCGGACTTGTAATTGTGAAATTTGATACTTTGGAAGTTTTGAGATTTTTCTTTGATTTCTATGCTAAATTCCTTGTTCAAGATGTTAATTTGGATATTTGAGTGTACATGTTTGGTCTGGATCCCCGAGGGCTCGGGTGAGTTTCGGATAGGCGTCGGAGTATTTTGAACTTAGAAAACTCTGGTGATTTGGCTGTTGCTGGTGTCCAGGTAATTACACTATGTGAACGCATGGTAACCCATGCGAATGCACAACACAAATGGGGAAAGGGGTTGTTACACTATGCGAACACATAGAACCAGGTGCGAACTCGTAGCCTTAGGAGTTTACACTACACGAACGCACCCGGCCAACCGCGATCGCATAGAATAGGAAGGGGCTGGGGGCTGGGTAGTTTTTAACACTGTGCGAACGCATCCCTTGTGATGCGAACGCGAAGGTCAGGGGAAGGGAAGCCTATGCGAACGCACATGCCTTGTCGCGAATGCACATCACATTTTTGCCCAATCTAATAAAAACAGTAGCAAAACGGGACTCTTCAAATTTTTCACAATTCTTTCACTTAAACTCAAACTTGGGAGATTCTTGAAGGGTGATTTAACCACCAAACCATAGGTATGTGTTCTTAGACTTGTTTTCTTCAATTTCCATTAACACCCATTAGATTTCTAGGCCTAAATCATCTTCTTAAGGGTAGAAAATTGGGGATTTGGGTAGAGTTAGAGCTTTTTGAATAATTGGAATTTAGACCTCGTTTTGGGGTCGGATTCCGAAACTAATTACATATTCGGGATTGTGGGTGTATAGGTGATCGGGTTTTGGTCTAAACCTCGTGTTTTGACCAAGCGGGCCCGGGGTCGATTTTTGACTTTTTGGGAAGAATGATAGAAAACCTATAATTAAGCATTGGAATTGAATTATTTTGCGTTTATTGATGTTATTAAGTCAATTATTTCTAGATACGAGTGAATTGGAGTCAAATTCAAAAGGGAAAGCAGTAATCGAGGCTTGAGTTGGTCGTGGAATTTGAGGTAAATGTTTGGCCTAACCTTAGCTTGAGGGAATAGGTGTTGTGTCCTATTTGCTATGTTTTAGTATTATTTTCAATGTATAGGTGAGGTGACAAGTACCTATACATTGGTGTCCAGCATGCTCGTGAGTCAAATATTGTGATTTATGTGGTTCTTCATTGATTATTACTTGGCTATTACTTGAGTTTCTTTTGGTGGTTATTCATATTGGTGGAAAATCTTGATGTTGAATAGTGTTGAGCATTGGTTTCAGTTGATAAATTCTATGTGGAGATATGTACTTGAGTGAGATTGGTTATAGTTGTGTCCCTTGTCGGGATGGTGTTAATTCTACTATTGTTCCCTTACCGGGATGTTATGTTTTATCATTTTGGTTTATATTGTTGATTTTCCTTGCCGGGCTTCTGTTATTGATATTGTTTGGGTGAGGAAGAGTGTAAAGCACGAAGGTGATGCCGTGTATTGATTATTGTGAGGATGAGAGTGTAAAAGCACAAAGGGTGATGTCGTGCCATATTATGATATTAAAAGCACGAAGGGTGATGTCGTGTTGTTTCTATTGATTTATAGTGAGGATGAGAGTAAATGCACGAAGGGTGATGCCGTGCATCTGCATTTAGTGTTGGGTGAGGATGAGGGTAAAAGCACAAAGGGTGATGAGGTGCACTGTTTTCTTCGTGTTGCTATTTCTTGCTGTTTAAGTTGATATTTGAATTTGTTGTCTTACTTCGTTATTTACGTTATTCGATATTTTTCCCCCCATCATGCTCCCTGTTCCTTTGTACTTAACCGTTTACTTCTTGTTATTATTATTTCCTCCGTATATTATTAAATTGCACAGGTTGATTTGGTTGTCGTGTCCTAGCCTCGTCACTACCTCGTCGAGGTTATGCTCGACACTTACTCAGTACATGTGGTCGGTTGTACTGATGCTACACTCTGCACATCTTTGTTGTGCAGATCCCAGTACAGGACCCTACGGAAATTAGAGCGAGGAGGCTGCCTTCAGTCCACGTGGAGACACCGAGGTAGTCCTGTTTGCGTCCGCAGGCCTTGGCGTCCCCTTATAGTTCTTTTGTATTCTATTCTAGTTATTGCATAAACAGATGTACTTATTTCATTCAGACCTTTATATGTATTATTCATAGATAGTCCGTGAGTTTGTGACTCCAAAATTCTGGGATTGGTATTGTGCAATCTCGTAAAGGCATTAAATTGAGTTAATATACCTTGCTTTAGTTTGTACTTTCATTTATGTTAGTGTTCTATTTTACCTGTTATTGAATAATAATAAAGGAATAAGGTAAATTAAACCTTTACATTGGCTTGCCTAGCGGGTTCAACGTTAGGCGCCATCACGGACCCAACGGTTGGGAATTCGGGTCGTGAAAAGTTGGTATCAGAGCACTAGGTTGCTTAGGTCTCAAAATTCATGGACAAGCTTAGTAGAGTCCGAGGGATCGGTACAGAGACGTCTGTACTTATCCCCCAGAGGCTGCAGAGTTTAGGAATATCTTTACATATATTCTTCTCTGTCGTGCGATTTGAATTCTAAATGCTAATTGAATTTCTATTCTATTCTCTCGCAGATGGCGAGAACACGTGCTTCTTCATCTACTGATCAGCAGCCCGAGTCTCCAGTTACAGCTCCTACGAGGGGTCGAGGATGAGGCCGAGGCAGGGGTAGAACTCAGCCCAAAGCAGCAGCCCCAGTGGCGGAGCCTCAGGTAGAGTTTGCTGATGAGGTTTCTGCCCAGACAGTCCCGGTTGGACCAACTCAGCTTCCCGAGGGGTTCATTGCCACCCCGATACTCCAGAATGCTCGGGTCCGCTTGGTGGGCCTTATTGAGAGCGTTGCTCAGGAAGGTCTACTTCCTACAACACCAGCCATCTCTCAGGCTGGGGGAGGAGCCCAGACTCCCACCACCCGCACACTAGAGCAGTTAGCTTCTCAGTTCCAGACTCCAACACCTCAGACAGCTGGGGTAGTCCAGCCAGGTATTGTGGCTCAGGCAGGTGATGGAGCAGCTATGACTGCTGATGCTTTATGGAGATTGGACCGGTTCACCAAGTTGTTTACTACTACTTTTAGCGGTGCACCTTCAGAGGATCCCCAAGATTACTTAGACAGTTTCCATGAGGTTCTTCGGAACATGGGGATAGTTGAGACCAATGGGGTCGATTTTGCTACCTTTCTTCTATCCGGTCCCACCAAGACTTGGTGGAGGGATTACTGTTTGACACAGCTGGATCACCACCTTTGTCTTGGGCTAAGTTCTCCGATTTATTCCTGGAGAAGTTTCTTCCTGTCACCCAGATAAAGGATTTTCGGAGGGAGTTTGAGCGTCTCCAGCAGGGTTCTATGATAGTTACACAGTATGAGACCAGGTTCATCACTTTGACCCTACATGCTATCATGATACTTCCCACCGAGCGAGAGAGGGTGATGGGGTTTATTGACGGGCTAGCTCAGCCGATTAGACTACAAATGGACAGAGAGACTGGGAGTGATATTTTCTTTTAGGAGGCGGCCAATGTGTCCAGACGGGTCGAGATGGTGTTATCACAGGGTAGTGGTCAGGGGTCTGACAAGAGGCCTCGTCATTTTGGCCGGTTCAGTGGTGCCTCGTATGGGGGCAAAGATTCTTTCGGTAGAGTCCATCCTCCTAGGCCATTTTATTTAGCACTTCAGTATCCCGCAGTGCTCTAGGTAGTCGTGGTTCCCACATGCCATATTCTGATCAGTTTCCCTACAGTGCACCACCAGCTCTTATTAGTGCACCGCCACTCCAGAGTTTTTAGGGTGGCTACTCAGGTCGACAGGGACAGTTTCAGGGCCAGCAGTCTCAGCAGCCGAGATCTTGTTATACATGTGGTGGCCCGGGGCACATTGCTAGATTTTGCCCCGAGCCTCGAGTAGTTCTCAGCACCAGGGTTCTTGTGCTATGATTCCCGCATCAGGTGCTCTACCACCCCCTCATCCAGCTAGGGGTGGAGGTCGAGGTGCTAGAGGTGGAGGGCAGTCAGTTAGAGGCGGAGGCTAGGATACTAGAGGTAGAGGTCAACCAATAGTAGGACGTCCTAGAGATGTTCAGATTGGTGGGCCCCAGCCCCGATGTTCCAGCCAGACCTTAGGCTGAGGCCTCCAATGCCGTCATCACATGTATGGTTTCAGTTTGCAACAGGGATGCTTCTGTTTTATTTGATCCGGGGTCCACATTTTCCTATGTGTCATCATATTTTGCTCCTTATTTTATTATGCCTCGTGATGCTCTGAGTACTCCTGTATATGTGTCTACATCGGTTGGTGATTCTATTGTGGTAAATCGTGTCTACTGTTCGTGTGTAGTGGTTATTGGGGGTCTTGAGACTAGTGTAGATATTCTACTCCTTGATATGGTTGATTTCGATGTCATTTTGGAAATGGATTGGTTGTCTCCTTATCATGCTATTCTGTATTGTCATGCCAAAACCGTGACATTAGCGTTGCCGGGGTTTCCTCGACTTGAGGGAGAGGTACTCCTGGTCATTCTACGAGCAGGGTTATCTCATATATGAAGGCTCGACGCATGGTCGAGAAGGGGTGTTTAGCCTATTTGGCTTATGTTCGTGATTCTAGTGCCGAGGTTCCTTCTATGGAGTCTGTGCCCATTGTCCGTGAGTTTCCAGAAGGTGTTTCCTGCAAACCTGCCGGGCATGCCACCCGACAGGGATATTGACTTTTGCATTGAGTTGGCTCCGGGAACCCAACCCATTTCTATTCCACCATATCGTATGGCCCCGCCAGAGTTGAAGGAACAGTTGCAGGATTTGCTTGATAAAGGCTTTATTAGGACTAGTATCCCGCCTTGGGGTGCGTCGGTGTTGTTCGTTAAGAAGAAGGATGGGTCGATGAGAATGTGCATAGATTACCGGCAATTGAACAAGGTTACCATCGAGAATAAGTATCCATTGCCGAGGATTGATGATTTATTTGATCAGCTTCAGGGTGCCAACGTATTTTCAAATATTGATTTGAGATCTGGCTACCGTCAGTTGAGGATTAGAGCATCCGATGTCCCTAAGACAGCTTTTCGCACTCGGTACGGGCATTATGAGTTCTTAGTGATGTCATTCGGGTTGAAAAAAATGCCCCAGCTGCTTTTATGGACTTGATGAACCGAGTGTTTGTTGATACCCAATTATTCCTCAAATTATTTTCAAACTTGCATATAAGCTTTCAGAATCACTCTTTGCAGTAATCGATATTTTTCCATAATTTTCCGTATTTTTTATCAAATCATTTTCCTGTTTATTTAACATTTTTTATGTTCCATAATTATTCATAATTATGCATGAGTGATGTTACAAATAATTTCAAATCATTTTTTTCTTACTCAATAGGTTATTTATATCTTATGTTTAATCCTATTGGGATTTTATTATTTTACAAATTAGCCAATTTGGCATTATTTGGCTATAATTACAATGATTTTGCAATTATAGCCTAATTGTACATCTTATGCTATTTTAATTCAGTAATTAGTCATCTAATATTTTAAATACTAGTTAATTACATTAGTTTCACTTATTTAGCCTTAATTTAATTTTATCTAATTATTAGCTATTTTTTTATTAATTATTTATCTATTTTAATGGGTATTTAACAAATAGCCAATTTTCTTTTATTTAAAACCTAGACTAAATTATACCTAGCCATAACCCATCAAATACCCAACCCAAACCCATTAAAAAATACCCAACCCAGATCCTAAACCAACCCCACCCAATCCCAAGCCAATCTGAGCCGTTGATCAGATCAGATCAACGACCCAGATTTTAGTTACCTAAAATATCTCTAACCTAACCCCCCCCTCCGTCTCATTTCCTTCGAGACGGTTCCTCTCTCATCTCTCTATCTCTCTCTACGACTCTCTAGAAGTCTCTTGACTTCGTGTTCTCGGATGTTTTCTAGTCGCCTTCTCCAGTGGATTCTCACCGCAAACCTGATTCCCTATCATCTCCTGGCCACCTGCTTGCCTCTCACCTATTCAACGACCTCTTAAGCTCTTCAGACGAGCTTGGAGCGGTTCACTCACCTCTTTTGGCTCTCTTGCCATTGTCCGGCCAACCCCCGACCGTTTGAGTAAGTTTTGCAGTCTCTCCGGCCTAAATCTATGCCGTTCATGAGGTTTTCCCTCTTCTCTGGGTTCCATGAAACCCTAATCTTCTATATCTTGGTTTTTCCTTTTAAGATTTGTTTTACATTTTACAATATTTTGAAGTTTCTCTATTGTTTTCTCCGGAAAATCTCGTTTTTAACAACTTCAAAACTAGGGTTTCTCGACCCTATTCTCAAAACATTTTTCCTTTTTGATTTTTAGTCACCTATGCTGTGTTTAAGCATTATCTCATGACTTCTTGTTGACTAAACTGTTATGCTGAGACCCTAAATTTCTAGGTTGACCTCTATTTTGTGTATCCGTTTTTTAAAGACTATTTGTGTGTTCTTTGTGACTCTTGCTTTAATTCATTGCTATGACCTTGATCTTCTGCTATTCTATGAGTGTTACTCTGTGTTGATCAATGACTGTTGTTTAAATATTTAATAAATCCGACCATTTACCTTATTGATTATTCACCTAATGATTAGTACTGATTTTGTGTAAAGAATCCCCAGGCCTGTGATGCTTTCCTTGAATAGGTGATTCTGTATGTCCTTTGTAATTCTGTACCCATTTTTTGACTGATTTCCACACTTATGTGATACTTTCCCTAACTATGTCGGATTCCCTATAATTGTAATTGCTTCCGAGATTATTTCAGTTGATTTTCAAAACTAATACCCTAGTTTACTTTATAAATATAATGTTAGTTCGACTTTCCTTAATTATATACTATGTATTTGGCTCTTATTATGTTCCATATGATTTCCTTGTCCCTAATTAAACAAAATCAGTCTTATAAGTTGATTTCCTTTCCTTATTTAGCCCTGGCTGAACCGTTTGAACTTGATTCCTTAATTGAAGGAGTTCAGTAATTTAATTGATACTAATTGGTTGTATTTCCATAACTGTGCACCATTTACCTGTGTGACTACTTGTTTTTCAAACTATATATACCCTGTCTTCTCTCTTTACACACACACACTCTTGACTGACACTTATACTGATCTCACACACAAAACACTGAGTACATTGCTCTGAACTTTCTGTGTTTTTCATCCACATCTCTTCTTGCTCTTTGCATCTATTACTGACTACTCAGTCGGCTTAAAGCCAAGACTGAGTAATCTCTATTGCTCTTGTGCTTCTACATACTACTGTCCTACTGCTGCTCTCTCTCATTCTGCACACTATTGTCCTCTGCTTCTCTCTTGTTCTGCATATTGCTGTTTGCTGCACCATCTCTTGCACTTTGCTATTCTTTACTATTCAACTGGTATGTTTCTAATTTAGTTTTAGAGTATATCTATATAATATGCTTCAGTTCTTGTTTATCTACTTATTGTTCCTTTTGTGCTTTATCTTGTGGTTCTACTGCCTACCATGTAATTAACATGACTCTATAATGTCCTTTCCTTTTTGCTATCCTGCTTTTCCCATGTGATTCTCTATAACTATTTGAGTCTTGTGTAATTAGCATGTCCCTGCTCTTCTTCTTAGCCTAATATGTCTCCTATTTTGTGATTCTGTGTGAGACTTATACAACTAGTATGCTCACTCGTTTATAGTTTGATGTTTCTCATCTCAACATGGCCACTGTTACATGCTTAGCTTCCTATGTTATGAACCTGCCCCCTCCACATGATACCTGAATGCTACATGGTTCTGCTTCCATGCCTAATATGTGATTCTGTGAATCTATGTTGCTTTGTGGCAACTATGTGGTAACTATGTGAATCTGTAACCTTATTCTACTGCTAACATGTGAATTATTTGTCCCCAACTCCTATCCCTGATTGTGTTTGTTCCTTTCCTGAATTCTCTACCTGCTGGATTGTGGTTGCATTGCCTCCCCCTTTTGCAAACTCTTTTACAAAGCTCTTCATTATTCTCTGAAGTTATTTTCAAACTACTCTTTCAAACTACTCTTTCAAACTCAATACTCTTTTAAACTATGAGCACTTCCCATTACTCTTAGACTTTAGGTTCAGCCCCCTTCGTGTGAGCATTGCCTTGGGTCCCTCGAGTACCCATTGAACTTTGACACACAAGGCTGGCACTCTCTGCACTTACTCATCCTTGGCTAGGGTACCTGGGTGTGAAGCACTGTCCAGGATCTTCTGAGGTCCTTAGAGACTATGACACACTTGGGTTAAAGACCATGGCATATGGCAAGTGGATCTGGTACTTGGGCCTACTGTTAGGCTCTCTATAGTATAGCTTCTTGATTTTCTTATTCAGTTGTGTAATTCATGCTATGATGGTCTGTAATAATTATTTGTAAAATAACTCCGGGGCTGGATAGTGAAAAGGGTGGGATTATGCATGTTTAGTATAAATTCGGGTAGAAACCATGTTTAGGATTTACTTCACCTATGTGCGCAATAGAAATCATGTTTAGGACATAACTACCATGCATTAGTAAATCATGTTTTAGGTTTCTTTACTTCAACATCTCATCACACTCACGATCATTTAGCAAATCATGTTAACTACCAGTAATAGACTGTTACAATTATTGTCCCGCTTAGAAATCCTGTCCTAGTTAAATAACTATAAAAAAATGGTTGTTACGATAACACTGCCTCTGCATATACATGACTGATGCATATAGAAATCCTGTTTTAGGTTCGTAATAATAACCAATTATCAATGTTTGCATTAGATATCCTGATTGTCTAAGGAATTTACTCTCAACATGCCTTAAATATTGTACTAAGTATACCGCTAAGAAAATCTAGAGTTCATGTGATAGGATCAGCAACTTAAATCACATTTCTGTATGTTTTGGTTAATAAGTAAAATATCGTTAAAGTAATTGATTTCTGATTTCTGCAAATGTGTGTATTCAGGAAAGCATGTTTAGGTTTGCCTACATTATGCCTGCATTTTTAGATACCATGCCTATAAGACTCGCATCGATCATACTCACATAACCACCCGTTCACTAGAGCTAAGCCTAAAGAAGTGCATTCTGTATGTCCATTAAAACAATATCTAGAACATTTCAGACGCCTAGGAAAACTCTAGGAGCCAATATAAACCAGAAATTCTTTGCACATTGCTTGCCAACTACAGTGGTCTAAAATTGGTCATATACTTCTTCTACAACTCATTAATCCTGTTGGCTTCATGCTGTCTTCACACCTAAAATCCTGCCTTAGGTTCTAAAACTCGAGACTCCTTTATGTGCTTGAGTCGTGCTATTTATGTGTACAACCTGGGGAGGGATTTATGAGCCCATATTTGCTCCTGTATGCTTCCTCTATATGTAGTCCTAACTGTTATTGTATGTCGCTTAGAGTTTATCCTTTAAACCTAGGGGTGAGCCTAGTACTCGCCTTGTAGGAATAGTAGTCCTAACTACCCTCTAGGACTGATAGGATGGGATGGGTAATAGCACGCAATAAGCTTCACGACCGACACACGCGTTTTAAATACCTTAACGGGGTGGGAAGGGTAGAATATGGATATGATGACCGGTGCGCTAATACCACGTGTAGCCCCTCTTCGAGGCGTGACATACCGGGTATTGCATTGATGTGATCCATATTGCTTTAAAACCTAGGACATTTTCATTCAAATGAGTTTACTTTGCTATTCTTTAAATTTCTTTTTAGTAATTTCAGTATTCACTTGAAATCCCCTCTTACGTGAGCCTTGCTTGTCACTTGTTTACTGTTCAAATTCACAAAACTACTTGGCTGGGACCCACAGTTGTGGATCTCGAGGGGTGCCTAATACCTTCCCCTTGGGATAATTTACAGCCCTTACCCAATCTCTGGTAATGCAAACTAGTTTATGAGTTAATTATTCTAGGTGCCCTAACGCACTGTAAAGTCGTTAGGTGGCGACTCTTCCTTAAACCTTTTCCTTTAGGGAGTCGTCCAGAATGTCATGAAACCCGATCTCCGCGTACCTGACCCGTGCGAGGAAAAAGGGGGGCGCGACAGTGTTCATGCCTTATTTGGATTCGTTCGTGATTGTCTTCATTGATGATATTCTGATTTATTCCCGCAGCCGGGAGGGGCACGAGCAGAACCTTCAAGTCATTCTCTAGACTCTGAAGGACAGTCAATTGTATGCTAAATTTTCGAAGTGTGAGTTATGGTTGAGTTCAGTTGCATTTCTGGGTCATGTTGTATCAGCAGAGGGTATTTAGGTGGATCCCAAGAAGATTTCAGCAGTCAAGGATTGTCCTAGACCCATATCAGCTACAGAGATTCGGATTTTCTTAGGCTTAGTAGGTTACTATCGTCGGTTTGTGGAGGGCTTTTCATCTATTGCAGCCCCGATGACCAGGTTGACTCAGAAGGGTGCCCAGTTCAGGTGGTCAAACGAGTGTGAGGCGAGCTTTCAGAAGCTCAAGACAGCCTTGACCACGACACCGGTGTTAGTTTTTCCCACAGGTTCAGGGCCATATACTGTGTATTGTGATGCTTCTCAGGATAGACTTGGCGCAATGTTGATGCAGGATGGCAAGGTTATAACATATGCTTCAAGTCAATTGAAGGTCCATGAGAAGAATTATCCAGTTCATAATTTGGAGTTGGCAGCCATTGTCCACGCGCTGAAGATTTGGAGGCATTATTTATATGGCGTGTCTTGTGAGGTGTTCACAGATCATAAGAGTATGCAATATTTGGTCAAGCAGAAGGAGTTGAATTTGAGGCAGAGAAGATGGTTGGAGCTGTTGAAAGACTATGACATCACCATCTTATATCATCCGGGGAAGGACAATGTGGTGGCCAATGCTTTGAGTAGGAAGTCATCTAGTATGGGTAGTCTTGCTTATATTCTGGTCGGGGAGAGACTGCTTTCTTTGGATGTTCAGGCTTTAGCCAATCGGTTCATGAGATTGGATGTTTCTGAGCCCAACTGTGTTCTAGCTTATACAGTTGCTCGTTCCTCATTATTTGATCGTATTCGAGATCGGCAGTATGATGATCCTCATTTGTGTGTCCTTAGGGATATGGTGCGGCACGGTGGTGCCAAGCAGGTTTCAGTTGATGATGATGGAGTTTTGCGGATGTAGGGCCGTATTTGTGTGCCTAATGTTGATGGACTTCGTGAGTTGATATTGGAGGAGGCCCATAGTTCCCGGTACTCTATTAATCCGGGCGCCGCAAAGATGTATCAAGATTTGCGGCAACATTATTGGTAGAGGAGGATGAAGAAGGATATTGTGGCATATGTAGCTTAGTGCTTGAATTGTTAGCAGGTTAAGTACGAGCATCAGAGACCCGGTGGATTAATGCAGCAGATTGAGATTCCTGAGTGGAAGTGGGAGCATATCACCATGGATTTCGTAGTTGGACTCCCATGGACTCAGAGGAAATTCGATGCGGTATGGGTCATTGTGGATAGGCTGATCAAAATAGCGCATTTCATTCCAGTGGTAGCTTCATATTCTTCGGAGAGATTAGCAGAGATCTACATTAGGGAGATTGTTCGTCTTCATGGTGTGCCTGTGTCCATTTTTTCGGATCGAGGTCCGCAGTTTACCTCGCATTTCTGGAGGGCAGTTCAGCGTGAGTTGGGCACGCGGGTTGAGTTAAGCACATCGTTTCATCCTCAGACGGACGGGCAGTCCGAGCGTACTATTCAGATTTTGGAGGATATGCTACGAGCCTGTGTCATTGACTTTGGAGGTTCTTGGGATCGGTTCTTGCCATTAGCTGAGTTTGCCTACTACAACAGTTATCAGTCAAGCATTCAGATGGCTCCCTATGAGGCGTTGTATGGTAGGCTGTGTCGGTCGCCGGTTAGGTGGTTTGAGCCGGAGAGGCTCGGTTGCTGGGTACGAAGTTAGTGTAGGATGCCTTGGATAAGGTTAAGATAATTCAGGATAGACTTCGTACAGCTCAGTCCAGGCAGATGAGTTATGCCGACCGCAGAGTTCGTGGTTTTGCATTCATGGTCGGAGAGCAGGTATTGCTTCGTGTGTCGCCCATGAAGGGCATGATGAGATTCGGAAAGAAGGGAAAGCGAAGCCCTAGGTACATTGGTCTGTTTGAGATCCTTGATAGAGTGGGAGAGGTGGCTTACCGACTTGCGTTGCCATTGAATTTATCAGCCGTGCATCCAGTGTTTCATGTATCTATGCTTCGGAAGTATCACGTCGATCCATCCCATGTATTATACTTCAACAGTGTCCAGTTGGACAAGGATTTGACCTATGAGGAGGAGCCGGTAGCCATATTAGACCGGTAGATTCGTCAGTTGAGATCGAAGAGTTATCCTTCGGTTCGTGTTCAGTGGAGAGGTCAGCCTGCCGAGGCAGCTACCTGGGAGTCCGAGTCCGATATGCGGAGCCGATATCCCCATCTTTTCCCCGATTCAGGTACTATTCTATGTCCGTTTGAGGACGAACGTTTGTTTTAGAGGTAGAGAATGTGATGACCCAAATTTTCATCCCTTGTGTTATGAGTCAAAACTACATACCGAGGCCTTGAAAACCTCCTTTTATCTTACCTCATTTTGCGTGCGCAGCCCGGGCATATATCCGGGAAGCTTTTATATGAAAAACTGAGAAAAATGCTAAATTTACTTTTAAAATTGAATTTAAGTTGACTTCGGTCAACATTTTGGGTAAACGGACCCGGATTCGTGATTTGACGGTCCCGGAGGGTCCGTAGGAAAATATGGGGCTTGGGCGTACGCCCGAAATTGAATTCCGAGGTCCCAAGCGCGAGAAATGAATTTTTGAAAGAAATTATTTTTCTGAAAAATGTAAGAGCTTTTGGAAATTTGATTATGATTGAAATTTATGCTATCAGACTCGTATTTTAGTTTCGGAGCCTGGTACATGTTCAATATGATATTTAAGACGTGTATGTAAAATTTGATAAGAAACGGAAGTCGTTTGATGTGATTTGGACCCGTAATTGTGAAATTTGATACTTTGGAAGTTTTGAGATTTTTCTTTGATTTCTATGCTAAATTTGTTGTTTAAGATGTTATTTTTGCGATTTGATCGCACGAGTAAGTCCGTAGGATGTTTTTCAGGTTGTGTACATGTTTGGTTTGGAGCACCGAGCACTCGGGTGAGTTTCGGATAGGCGTCAGAGTGTTTTGAACTTAGAAAAATGTGGTGTTTTGGGTGTTGCTGGTGTTCATTTAATTACACTATGCGAACACACAACACAAACAAGGAAGGGGGATGGGTTACACTATGCGAACTCATAGAACCAAGTGCGAACGCGGAGCCTTAGGAGTTTACTCTACGCGAACGCACCCGGCCAGCCACGATCACATAGAATAGGAAGGGACTGGGGGCTGTGTAGTTTTTAACACTGTGCGAACGCATCCCTTGTGATGCGAACGCGAAGGGAAGGGGAAGGGAAGCCTATGCAAACGCACAAGCCTTGTCGCGAACGCATAGCACATTTTTTCCCAGTCTTTTAAAAATAGTAGCAAAACGGGATTCTTCAAAAGTTTCATAACTCTTTCACTTAAACTCAAACTTGGGAGATTCTTGAAGGGGGATTTCACCACCAAACCATAGGTATGTGATCTTAGACTTGTTTTCTTCAATTTACATTAACACCCATTAGATTTCTAGGCCTAAATCATGTTCTTAAGGGTAGAAAATTGGGGATTTGGGTAGAGTTAGGACTTTTTGAATAATTGGAACTTAGACCTCGTTTTGGGGTCGGATTCCGAAACTAATTACATATTCGGGCTCGTGGGTGTATGTGTGATCGAGTTTTGGTCCGAACCTCGTGTTTTGACCAAGCGGGCCCAGGTTCGATTTTTGACTTTTTGGGAAGAATGATAGAAAACCTATAGTTAAGCATTGAAATTGAATTATTTAGCGTTTATTGATGTTATTAAGTCAATTATGTGTATATACGAGTGAATTGGAGTCAAATTCAAAAGGGAAAGTTGTAATCGAGGCTTGAGTTGGTCGTGGAATTTGAGGTAAGTGTTTGGCCTAACTTTAGCTTGAGGGAATATGTGTTGTGTCCTATTTGCTATGTGTTAGTATCATGTTCAACGTATAGCTGAGGTGACTAGTACCTATACGTTGGTGTCCAACATGCCCGTGAGTCAAATATTGTGATTTATGTGGTTCTTCATTGGTTATTACTTGGCTATTACTTGAGTTTCTCTTGGTGGTTATTCATAATGGTGGAAAATATTGATGTTGAATAATGTTGAGCATTGGTTTCAGTTGAGAAATTCTATGTGGAGATATGTACTTGAGTGAGATTGGTTATAGTTGTGTCCCTTGTCGGGATGGTGTTAATTCTACTATTGTTCCCTTACCGGGATGTTATGTTTTATCATTTTGGTTTATATTGTTGATTTTCCTTGCCGGGCTTCTGTTATTGATATTGTTTGGGTGAGGAAGAGTGTAAAGCACGAAGGTGATGCCGTGTATTGATTATTGTGAGGATGAGAGTGTAAAAGCACAAAGGGTGATGTCGTGCCATATTATGATATTAAAAGCACGAAGGGTGATGTCGTGTTGTTTCTATTGATTTATAGTGAGGATGAGAGTAAATGCACGAAGGGTGATGCCGTGCATCTGCATTTAGTGTTGGGTGAGGATGAGGGTAAAAGCACAAAGGGTGATGAGGTGCACTGTTTTCTTCGTGTTGCTATTTCTTGCTGTTTAAGTTGATATTTGAATTTGTTGTCTTACTTCGTTATTTACGTTATTCGATATTTTTCCCCCCATCATGCTCCCTGTTCCTTTGTACTTAACCGTTTACTTCTTGTTATTATTATTTCCTCCGTATATTATTAAATTGCACAGGTTGATTTGGTTGTCGTGTCCTAGCCTCGTCACTACCTCGTCGAGGTTATGCTCGACACTTACTCAGTACATGTGGTCGGTTGNCAGATCCCAGTACAGGACCCTACGAACATTAGATCGAGGAGGCTGCCTTCATTCCATGTGGAGACACTGAGGTAGTTATGTTGGCGTCCGCAGGCCTTGGCGTCCCCTCCTATTTCTTTTGTATTCTGTTGTAGTTATTTCAGAAACAGATGTACTTATTTCATTCAGACCTTTATATGTATTATTCATAGACAGTCCGTGAGTTTGTGACTCCAAAATTCTGGGATTGGTATTGTGAAATCTCGTAAAGGCATTAAATTGAGTTAATATACCTTGCTTTAGTTTGTACTTTCATTTATGTTAGTGTTGTATTTTACCTGTTATTGAATAATAATAAAGGAGTAAGATAAGTTAAACCTTTACGTTGGCTTGCCTAGCGGGTTCAGTGTTAGGCGTCATCACGGTCCTGACGGTAACTATTGAGGTGGAGGTTCAGACCCCTAAGCCCAAGAAAGCCATGACTTTCTCTAAGAAGTCTACATATGTATCCAAGTCTGCTGAACCTTCTACCTTGGCTAAAAGGACCAGTTCTATAGTGAAAGCCCAACAAGTGAAGATTGTTGAAGAAGAATAATGGAGTGGAGTAGAAGAGGATGAGTCATATAGTGAAAAGGACAATCTGTCCAAGTTTGGAAAACGAACTATCTTGAAGGGAAGACCCTTGAAGGACTTGGAGGAAGAAGGGATGGTCCTGCTGCTTGAAAATCTAGAGGTGCAAGGGTGGAAGGACATGGTCCTTCAGATAGATGGAAGACTGGCAAGGAATGAAATTGTTGAATTCATGGCCAATGCTGAGGTGAAGGATGGAAGAGTCACCAACCTAGTGAAAGGGGTTAAAATTTCTTTTGATGCTAAGGAGATGAGTGAAATACTAGGTGTACCTTCTGAAGGGTACAATGATTACATACGGCAGAAATGGCCAAGCTTGGACACTCTTCCTACTGCCCTGACCATCACCAGGAAATTCTGTGACAATGAAGAAGAAAGTGAGCCCAAGGCCGTTTACCAAAGTGAAATGAAGCCCCCCCACAAATTGTTGGTTGAATTCATCAACAAGTACGTGCTGCCTAGGCAGGAAAAGAGGCACATTGCCAACTTCATGGACTTGGTTTTGATGGAATGTCTGGATAGTGGGAGGCAAATCAACTGGCCTGGGTTTATAATTTAGTTTCTAGATAGGGTTATCAATGACTCCAAAGCCCATGCCATTCCCTATGGCTTCATTCTCACTATTGTTCTTGCTCATTGTAAGGTTCCACTGAAGAAGTGGGAGATGGCCACAAACAAAGACCATTTTGGAATTAATGCTCTTCTTGCTTGTGATTATGAGGTCCATGCCTTTCCCAATGAACCTGGTTCATTTAAAAAGACACCAGACAATAGCAAGGTCAGAGCCCTAGTGTGGGAGAGTGGGGCAAAGGATGATGAGATAGCAAGGCTGAAGACTCGATTGGTTGAGGTAGAATATGAGAGAGATGCTCACAGAACTGAGCTCACAAAGGAAAAGTAGAAGAATGATGGAATTCTTCAAGAGACGTTGCACCTTCTCCAAGCGAAAAACCAAGCCCCCAGCTCTTCCAAGCCTTAACTTCTCAGCCCTATCTAGAAATTTCAGTGACCTAGATTCGGAATGTTTCTTTTTGTTGCTCACGTATTTAAATATTTTTATTTTTGTTTTTGGATTGTGGCAGAATTATATTCTTTATCAATGAAGTTTGCTATTTTTTCTCTATGTGATTGTCTATATTTCTTTGATAGTTTGAATTCTTAGTTTGACTATTGATGAGTAATCCGTGAATGCCTTTGCAGTAGCCCCAGTGGCCATGAGTAACTTTTAATATCTGAGGTTCACACATCTTTTATGCAACTTTTCGATAATACTAAAAGGGGGGAAATGGTTGTGCTTTACACTCTGAACAATGATATTTATAACCTAATTCTCCTAGTTCTTTATGATAAGTGCAAACCACTCTAATACTGTGTCGATGTGGGCCTAAGTTGAAATAGGCCTAAGCTTATGGAAGCACAGAGTTTGTCATCATCAAAAGGGGGAATTTGTCGTCCCAAAAAAAGAATAGTTTTGAAGATTGACAAAGGAACTCAGAAACGAACCAGGTCCATCACTGGTAGACATAGACACATGCAGACTCAAGGCACGTGAGATGCACATGCAGGAGATAAACATATTCTGGCATAATAGATATCTCCTGATAAACAATATTGCATAAATGATAAGGAGAATGACTCCTTACTCAAAGAGAACATTATCCAAGATAAGGAAGGATTTAGGAGTTGAGATTAAATAGAACTCTTCCACCAAGGAAGAGTAGCATTAAAACTCTAGTTAATTCTTATCTACTAACCCTATATATTGTAGGATGTTCTCATTGTACAGGTACATATAAAAGCAGAAGTTAAACGTGAATTGAGAGCATAATAGCAAGGTATTTTGCAAGCAGTTCGTGTGAGATTCAAGTGTGCAAACGTGAAGCTACTTGAACCAGATAGAAGAAGCAGTTCCAAGTGTCTATTTTTTATTCTAGTTCATTTCTAGTAGGTGGTTTTATATTGTACCTTTTAGCTTTATTAAGAAGAATTTGTAATAGGTACTCAGTGTATTCAAGTTAGAGTTAGCTTGAAGTTGTCGCAAACAATTAGAAGTTGTTTTCCACAAGGGATTAGAGTGAGTCCTAGGTTTATAAAAGAGTTTTTGGCTCAGTGATTTAGTGAAGAGTTTGGGAAAATCCTACTAGGAAGTAGGTCGTGGTTTTTCACCTTTTAAGCCAGGTGTTTTCCACGTAAAAATCCTTGTGTTCTTTAATTTATGTACTTCTTATTCTGCAACAGTAGTATTAGGAACACATAGAAGAACCATGTCCTTCTATAATATGTGCACGTGAAAAATTAAACACCACACAAATTACCCCTTCCCCCTCTTGTGTGGCATTGAAGTATAAAACATCAAGATGGCATACGAAGAAAAAGGGAACGAGGGATATGGGTCGGCTAGTGGGTTAAATCAGGGGTGGTTTTAATTGGATCGGTTTTTCTAATATAGGGGTTGGACTTTTATTCTTCAGCTGCCACGTGTCCCTCTGATAAAACTAAGGGCAATATTGAACTAAAGTATAACGGTAGGAGTTCAAATACACTAATAGTATAACGAAGGGTAAATTTAAATAATTTTCGATACTAGAGGGATATATTTGGCCCTTCTCCATTGTTTAAATGATGAAAGTGAGTATTATTGCTTTGTCACAATAATTGAATTTATTATCTTTTGAACATGTACAGAAGATGAAGTGAATTAGTTGTATAATATTTGTGGTTAATAGATATTTCATTATATAAATATAAATATAATATGTTGTTGTATTTCACCTAACATCTCTTTTAAAATATAATATTTATAATATTATTAGACAAGAAAATCAATTCTTTATTAAATAAAAAGAGTGCACACTCTTTCAGTTGATCTAAAATAGAGCATAAAAGCATTATGCGAATTATAGTGTAATGAATCAATCACTTTATTATTTTTCCGGAGAATAAAAAATAAATAGTAATTTTAATTTATCGAGATCCTAAAATAAATATTACATGTGCAAAAAATGAAGTTAAGCTACTTTTATAAGCAAATATAAGCAAAAAGACAATGTTATATTGTTATTTCTCCCAAACAATATTTATGTTGAAGTCCTAAATATTAGGACTTCCTACATAATTCAAATATGAAAGATTTAATTGTTACGACCCAATTTATCCTCCGAAAGGTATTGTGACGGCACCTAGTCTCTGACTAGGTAAGCCTAATTTGCAGATAAGACTTAATTAAAAATACGATAAATAAAGAAATAAAAGACAAACATCTGAATAGTCATAACAATGCCGCTCGACATGTACACAATATAATTCCCAAGACCCGGATTGTCACAATATAGTCACAAGTTTCTACACTACGGTAGCTCTAAACAAAACTGGGTAGTACATAGGAAAAATCTCTACAAGATAGAATAGAAGGTGACTCGGAGGATTTTGCGGACACGGCAAAAATACCTTGCAGTCTCCTGGAAATAGCTGCAACAACTAGCCATGCGACTGATAACTCGTACCTAGATCTGCAAACGAAAAACATGTGCAAGAAAGGGCATGAGTACACCACATTTGGTTCTCAGTAAGTGCCAAGCCTAACCCCAGTCAAGTAGTGACGAGGTCGGATTAAGGCTCTACTGGATTTCTATATGAATCAATTTAAAATAGTATGAAAGATAAGTAATTTCTACAGTAAACAGTTAAAGAAAATAATCTAAAACATAACAGTATAGAGAGCCCTCGGCTCAGAACAATGTAACACAAGGTGAAATCTCTCAGGATACCGTCCCGTAGTTCCAAGTGATTATGCAGTACAAGGGGATCTCCCGAATACGTCCGTAGTCCATAATAAATATGCAGTGCTGGGGGATCTCCCAGAATACGTCAATAGTCCCAATTTAAATATGCAATACAAGGGGATCTCCCGAAATACGTCTGTAGTCCCAATTTAAATATGCAGTACATGGGGATCTCCCAGAATACGTCCGTAGTCCCAATTTAAATATGCAATGCGAAATAAATGACAAGTAAGACATCATTTTAAACAGTTCATCAAATCGCAGGTAGGGAAAAGCAATAAACTAACTAAACATGGCGCACGAGGTGTCAGATAGGCAATTTAATATTAAACAGGTAAGCATGCTATTCTAATCCAAGATAAATAATTTAACACATTAAAGCGATGTAATAAGAGATTTATTTTATAATTTTAGGAGAAAAATGGGATTGTTGCAATAATGGCCTGTGTACGTACTCGTCACCTCACGTACATGGCACCCACACAACAATTAATGTAAAAAATATCCTAAGGGGAAGTCCCCAACACAGAGTTAGGCAAGCCACTTACCTAGACTGCTCAAATCAACTCGATACCGCGCTCTTGCCACAAGTACTCGACTCCAAATGGCCCAAATCTATTCAATTAAACTGCATAATGTAAATATAACTTTAAGTAACTAATTTAACTTATCAATTCGACGATAAAACACGAAATTAGGAAAATTGTCCCAAGATGTCCCCCGGGTCCACGTCTCGGAATGAAGTAAAAATATCACAAATTCCGAACACCCATTCACTCACGAGTCTAACCATACAAAATTTACTCAAATCCGATACCATAATCTTGATCAAAACCCAAAACTTCGGCCTAGGAACTTTTCTCAATTCCCCCCCCCCCCC